>JBBPDA010000009.1:19510722-19558410 GCA_037974385.1 Arnoldichthys spilopterus
GTCCAATCAGTATAATCAAACACAGCTGGACTCAAATGAAGGTGATCTCAAGGATGATCACAAGAAATGGAAGCACCAGAGTTAAATATGAGTGTCACAGCAAAGGGTCTGAATACTTAGGACCATGTGATATTTCATTTTTTATTTTTTAATAAATCTGCAACAATTTCAAAAATTATTTTTTTTCTGTCAATATGGGGTGCTGTGTGTACATTAATGAGGGGAAAAAATTTATTTTAATTATTTTAGCAAATGGCTGCAATATAACAAAGTGAAAAATTTAAGGGGGTCTGAATACTTGCAGAAAATTACCTCTGACCCTAGACCTGTATTCACTGTGATCTAGTGGTCAGTCACTCTAGATCTGCAGATGCAACTTAGACTGGGAAACACATCAAAAACTATGGGCACAAAGCTTTAAAAGGTTTTTATGTGATATTTGAAATATGTTGGGTTCATAGTTTTTCCAGATGATGAACTTCTTGATTGGCCCTACAGACTTAAAAGCTCAGCTGCACTTTTAGCTTAACACGTGTGGAGGTGATGAACTGTCAAATATGTATTTTGGCTGTACTTGAGTGTTTTACATGAAATAAATCTTCTAATTTTTTCCCTCCTCTCCCTCGCTCTCTCTCGCTCTCTCTCTCTCTCGCTCTCTCTCTCTCTCGCTCTCTCTCTCGCTCTCTCTCTCTCTCGCTCTCTCTCTCTCGCTCTCTCTCGCTCTCTCTCTCTCTCTCTCTCTCGCTCGCTCGCTCTCTCTCGCTCTCTCTCGCTCTCGCTCTCTCTCTGTCTCACTCTTTCTCTCTGTCTGCCTGCCTCTCTCTCTCTCTCTCAAAGTGGTTGGAGAGAAGGAGCGGGGGAGTGGTACAGTCAGTGTGCGGACAAGAGGAGGAAATCAACTAGGTCAAAGGTCGCTGGAGGACGTGATGACTTCATTGAAGGAGCTCAGAGAGAGCCGCAGTAACCAAGACGAGTTTTGAGCATCCCACACACTCCGGAACCTGCACAAACTCAGTCATAACAAACCAGCCAAGCCTAGACGCATCTTAAACGCACACACACGATAACACGCAGTGGACTGTTTATAAACCAGCATACATGTGCTTATACACATCTAAACTGTATTGAATCCCATTCTCTCACATGCGCACATAAACACAGTTGAGTCTAAATTTTATTGAATCGGCTTTCCTTTCTAAGTTGTACACACACACATACACACCCGCTCATGTATAAACACTCACTTCATCAGTTTAATGTCTGAACTCTGTAAACCAAACAGGCTCTTCATTGTGTTTCTGCTCTCCGCCAGGGAGAACCGAACTGAACTGAACTGGACTGACCTGAACACATCAGTGGAAAAAAAGAGGACCGAAAAAGTATCCAGCCAACTTTTCAACTTTGGTGTGTTTATATTAAAATAACTTCATTTGTATGTCGCACCTTGGGTTCTCTGTTTGGAGACGGTTCCTGAATGTGGGAAAATGCTGTTTGGGTCTAGCTCTAGATGGCATTAGCCTCTTCTCTCCCCTCATTACCAGAATACCATACACCTTTTTTAGAAATATTTTCTCATTGGCTGCTTTAGGGTTTTTTTCCTGTTTCTTTTTAAACACACCACCATGTAATCAGCCATTGTTATATAAAGAGCAGAGTCATGGGTATGAGAATAGAATGGACCGTATCTCTAGGAGAACACAGACCAATGGTGGGCAGACTGAAAAAAAGGGGGGGTAGCGGAAGGATTGGATAAGGAAAGAAAGATGGGTATTTTTACTAAAATCGGAAGAAAGGAAAGGACGGAGTGTGTTAATGAAAACAGGAAAACTAGATGCTCTGGGTCAGCGACAGCAGTGACCACTGGGAGTTTTACCTCTCTAATTGGAGAAGGCAGCGGAACGGAAAAGATACGGGTTACCCTGACCAAAGAGGGACAGGGTTAGAGCAGACACGCACGCACACACACTTGCACACATGCCAGACGGGGTCAGAGCTTAGCAGCCTATTCTCAAATAGACTTAAAAAGGCTTGGTAAGATACTGGTATGCGGGTTAAAGTGCATGCAGTCTGTCGTGGGGTTTCGGCCACCAGCCTGATGCAGAAAGCAACTTATGGAAACTGGACAAGAGAATGAGAGAGGAGAGAGGGAAAAGTGAGATGGGTTCAAAGGCATGGTTGTTCTACTTCAAGAGCTGGATACAGAGGGTGAATTCAGTGTGTGTGTGTTCTCACTTTAACTGACGTAACTTGCTGCAGCAGTATCCTTATTACAGTTACTCTGGAGTAGCACTGACCCATTCACCCAAGGAGAAAAGTAGAAGCAAATTTCAGACAAGATGACTTGAGACAAGAGTATTGATTTTATGGTGTCTTTGAAGCTCTTACATCTAAGTCTTTTCTAACTGATCAGAGTCTGGGATGAAATGTGGATCTTCTGAAACAATAAACTTCTACCACTTCTTTGGGAAGGCTGCAGTAATGCCTCTGATTAAACATCAGTCTGACAGAAAACAATTTACCTCAAATCTTCTGCTCTAGTAACTGCAGTAAAACTCATGTTCACTTTCATGGTAATGAGAAGGTTAAATTGTTTAGACAAAATGTGGAAATTGGTATCTTGCTGTGACATCAAAACCATGATGACTTCAACACCACATTTGCTGGCTTTTTCATATGGAATACAAATGAAAATAAAGGTATTAAATGCACTTTTTAAAATAATGTTTGCATAGAATTGGCATTTCTTTTTACAAACCAAAAGAATTTTCTAATAGTATGGGCTCTTTAATAAAACAAAAAACCATTAGTTGCAGGGGTGTAATCTGAATTCTAGATATTTAGTCAAATTCTTTATAGTGTTAAAATTACTGCTTGATTTTAAAAATTTTTTTCCAATTTTTCAGCCTCTGGTGTGTGCACATGTGTACTTGGTCTTGTTTCTTAATCCAGGGTCTACGGCAGATTGACCCCAGTTATACTTCCCTCTGAGACTGCGATCACTTCTTCCTGGACTTTTGCTATGGTTTGGAGCACAGAAGGCTCTGTGGAAGAGTTGTTTTCTTTGCTCTGTGAAGCTGTTTTTTCACCCCTGTGCCACTGGGGAAGAGTACCACTGCGGTGTGTTTGGAGCAAGGGCAACACATTCCCAACTTTCAGCATTAATTTTTCTTACTAAGTTGGAGAAAAAGCTGCTGCTTCTCACGACTGCAAGAGACTCCAGGAGATAACCATCAGTCTCAGTCTCTCTTACTCTCCCCCTCTTTCTCCATCTCTTCCTCGCTCTCTCCCTCTACCTCTTTCTGTACAAACACTCCTTCACAGAAAGCAATTCTTCATCTAGCAGGTCAAGTCATGTAAAGTTCATCTGACATTATTTTTAGCTTGCAGCAGAGAGAACGAGAAGGCACAGTTCTACTTCACACACTGCTTCAAGGGAAATTCCACCATTTTTATTTTTAAATATTTGAGTTTTCACTATAATGGTGGCAACTAGAATCGGGGGGTCCTGAGGGTCTACAGGACAAATTAAGCCCTTTTGTTTACCCAAAATAACCACTTAAACTACATGTGCCTTTTCTACCTCTCCACCATGACTATTAAAAAAACATGTAAAAACACATCTTTGGCATTAAGTGAAGAAAGTAAATGGGACTGTCTTTGTAAAAAACACCCTATCACACAAAGTGCAACAGAGCAAAATGTGACCTCTGCATTTAGCCTATCAACACATGAAGCAATGGGCAGCTATCCATATCGCCCAGGGAGCAGTGTAGCAGGATGGTGCTGCTTGAACCTGCAACCCTCTGATCCCATGGGCAAGTCCCTATCCACTAAACCACAACTGGCAGTATATTCAAGATCATTTAATGTAATAAATGTTTTCTGATGTGTTTAGTGACACTGAATGCTTTCGCGTGTCAAAGTGTCCACATCTTAATGTTTTAATAGTGCAGACATTTTGAAAAAGCACTTTTAACCTTGGTGTTCAGCCTGGGCTGGTGTGGCTCAGATTTTTATTCTTAATACACAGGAGCTAATCAGATTCCACTTGTGTAATCAGTTGGTCTCAGTCTTCAAACAATTAATCATGTGTGCTCCTGCTTTGATGCAATGAAACTGCAGAGCCACTGGCCCTTTGTGGATAAGATTGGACACTCCTGATCTATACAGCACTGTGCAAACATTTCGGGCCAACTAAGAAAATTGTGTCTAAACAGCCCTGGTTCTAAACTGCTTGGACGGGGGAGGTAATGAAATGAGTAAGCATGTCTTTAGTTAGTCTGATTATGAAAAGCAAGGTCTTTACTTAATAGTGCACCAGTTTAACAGATGCTGCATAAATGCTGAGTCAAGATTACAGACCGTCTCCTTAAACATAGGGATTAAGCAAAACCAGTCCATCACTTTTTTTCTTTTGATTGAACTTGACTTGAAAAGTAGGAACCTAATAAAATATTTAAACAGTAAGACTGACTGATAACATGTTAAAAGAAATGGTGAAGAGTTAGGATGATTTGGAAGATACCACATATTGTGTTCTGTGTTACAGCTACCATCAAGTACCTATAGATTATCTATCAAATCTGTGTTGCAGATGGAATTGAACGTCCACTCATCGGCTGAAATGCACCAAACAGTATTTATGATCAAGATCAATTTGATTTTAAAAGATAGTAGTGTCCTCAGAAGTGTCCCCCCTGCTTAAGAAACTGTCATGCTACAGTAAAAACTATCAGCTCAGGAGGGCCTCAGAAAAAAACTGTCATTTAATACAGCATCAGTCCCTACAGCATGGGTGTTAAGATCACATTTAACGTGGAGGCTTATTTTGTGCTTTTAGAGAGACATATTCTGCCAACAAGGAGGTGTCTTTTTGCGAGAAATCCATGATTATTTCAGCAAAACAATGCTAGGCCTCATTCTGCATGTGCTACAACTGTGGTTTTATCGACAGACTGTGTGTGCTTGACTGGCCTGCAAGCAGTTCAGGTCGGTCTTCTGTTGAAAATTTGTATTTTCCGCTTTATAAAGCTCTACACAACAGCAAAGCGTTGAGCAGCAGAACTCTTGTATCTATTTGTATCTATAGTACTGTATTCTTCTGCAATATTTATGATTGTCTCCTCTGTTCCTAAATGATTAAACAGTGTAATTAAAAGGAAATGTGATTGTAACACAGTGGTAAACACACATCTGTCAAACAAAATGCATTGAAATTGATCAGTGAAAACATTGGAAATCTTTTCTTTTAACTTTTATCAGTTAAAGTTTAATGGAGTTACCAAAAAATACCAACTTTTCTGTAAATGGAGTTCAAAATTTTTTAATTTTTATGCTTATAAGCATGTTGAAATGTATAAACATGTTTTTGATATGATTAATTAATGATTAAAATGATTAAAAAATAATAATAATGCAGCAAACTATTTGTTTGAGTCCACTATTTATTTGCCTTGCAGCTCTAGTATAAATTCAAGAAGCGAACACTGGACACCAAACATATCTTGGCTGATCAACTATGTCTGTGGTAAGTGTAAACTTTCCTGTGGAATTAGTGATTTGGTGTTAAACTCCACTGTTCAGACACAAGTCTGCTGAGTAGTCCATTCTCTTTCTACCACAAGTGAGTTGTTAATTCAACATTTGACAGACAGACTTCATCTCTCAGATCTTTACCCTTTAAGATCCCAATGCTGCTATTAAAACTTTCTTTTAAACTTGTTCAGCTTGTATCATAACTGTCTGGCGTGGTCCAGAGGTGGGTTGTTCTCCTCTTTTGAGTCTTATTTGTTATTGTTATTTTCTGTTTCGGATCTGCCTTTCTGTGAAGCTGCTCGAAGATGCCTCTTATAAAATGAACTGTACAGTCAAAGTTTTGACCTAACCCAACACAAAAGTTGTGGAGTTGAGCAGTTCTAATGATGAAACCCTCCAATATCTTAACGTTGGAGCTGTTCAATATGGTGGAATGAACTAAAATTCCAATCTATGGATCAAAAGTTATCAGAAAAGTTTAGTTTCAGTTAGCTGTACAAAGGGGTCACGTCACATCCAATGTACTTCTTTAACAAAACAGAAGAAAAAGTTTTCAGTCATTCTTTCAAAAAAATATTAAATTATTATTATTATTATTATTATTTAGCAGAAATATCATTTATGTGATTTGCATAAATGTCAGTCATTCCCTCACTGATTTATGACCACATCTCCATGCAAAATTCTTTTAAGGAGGTTTTGTCTGTACTGTCCTTTTTGAATCCTGCATGGCTTTTGAGTTGGACAGATATCCTCACACTATCTTTAAGCACTCTTAAATTTCATTAGCAATTCATAGCTGAATCAATTAGCTGAGGCAAACCTTAGGCAGCAATAATAACAAAAAGCATTACATTTCCACCACCATGCTTCACAGCTGCTATCTTATCTTCAAAAGCTCTCCTTGGTCTATACCATAGGTGTACCTTTACTGTGGCCAAACAACTTATCTACATTATTGTAAAAGGCATAGTCTTTTCTTGTATGTTCTTTGGCAAACTGGACTGGACAATACATTTTAAAGGATCTTTTTAAATCCTTTGCAAGACTCATAAGCATCCAGAACCTTGTTTTCTGAAGGCCTTACAGATTTCTTTGCTTCACACACTAGATGTCCGGTTTAAATAAGTTACTCCTGCAGGAAGTAGTCAATGGTGCCTGATCTGGTGTTTTAGGTCATGTTTATGCAGAAAGAGTTAACTAACTTTTTCACGCACCACTATACAAATAAAATGTAACTGAATATAATTATTCACGTCATGGTGGCAGTGACACAAAGAGGGTAAAAACAAAAAATGCTGATCTCATATTATTCACATAGGCCACTTTGCTCTCTGTGAGAAAATGTCAAGCGAAAAAGATAAAGGACTGCTGAGCAAAAATAGCCCTCCACTACCCCTACTCTGCCCTTCCCGTTTACCTCGACAAAAATAAACCCAGGCAGTCCACTGCCAAAGCAGTCTTTGGATATAAGCTGCCCTAACAATAACCGGAGCTTTGTGGAATTCCACAACAAACTATGACACTGACGTGGGTCAATGCCTTTTTTCTTTTTCTGTGTGCTTTTTAGAATGGGATATGACACAAAGCATAAACAGTTGTGGGTATTTAAAGTTTAAAATGTCAAAGCTGTAGTTTGACAAACTCTTACAGTAGCAGTCAAAAAATTCATTTTTTCCACATTTCAGAAAAATAAAGAATTCAAAACTACAACACACAGGCTTATGCAGGGACAAAAAAGATGTCATATTTTGGAGAGTATAGGAGTTTAGTACCTCCATTTTGCCTTGATGCATTCTCTCTTGACAAGGAACCACAAGGAGAAAAACTTTTATCATTTAATTTATGCTGATACATTGTTGGCTGCTGAAATTACTTCTTGAGAAATCATATTTAAAAAAACGTTATACACTCAAAAGTTTTGTTTTAAAAAATGTACCATTTTCTCAACAAATTTCAGTTGTTTAAAATAGGCCTTTATATAGGCCTAAGTACTTTATACACATGATTCCTGTGGGCTGTTTAGGTCTGGATTCTTAAGGAGAAATGTGAGACTTAGTGTTTGCCCAGCCATAAGATGAAAAAAAGCACACTAACCGAGAGGTTGTGTTGGACTAATTTCTGTCATTCGGTTCCTTACGGCTCTGCTGCATATCTCCCTCTTTGCCCAGAAAATTTCAACTTCCACTTTCTTTGATGCTGATTCAGGGCCCTGTGCTTAGTTTGGCCCCTGGCTCAGAGCAGCCAACCATGACTTCAGTTTGATTCAAGAGTTTATGATCAGTTTGTGCTTTTGTCAGTGTAGCTAAAACAGAGGTGCTTAAAAGTTTTTGAACTGTTTAGAATTTACTGCATTTCTACATAAATGTGACATAAAACATCACACTTCCACACAAAACTACAAAGTAGGATGAGACCAAAATATTATACATGGTCATTTATTTACTGAGAGACATTTTCCAATACTACATATGTGTGCAGACTTTTGTAAGTGAACTGTTTGTGATGTGATTACTTTGCACAGCAATAACAGAATGTTTCTATTAACTTCTTGTGCAGTCCTGCACATCAGCTGCAGGTGCATTGTAAACCATTCCTCCATAAAGAACAGCTTCATCTCTGGGATATTGGTGGGTTTCCTCACAAGAACTGCTTGTTTTAGGTCCTTCCTTAACATTTCAATTGACTTTGTTTCCTACACTGTGCCTCAGTTCAAGTTTGGCTAATGTCCATTCCCAGCTTGATTTACTGTTCAGCTCACTTTCAGTTGACCTGAATTCACATCCTTTCTGCCTTCTGTGCCATGTTGAGGAGTTGAAACTCTAATGCATAAGAACACATAGTGAGCTGCAACCGTTCAGGGTCTGTGTGAGCAGGTACGGAGCTAAAGCCAGCAGGTTCTGGAGATAAGCGGAGGCAGGAGTGCAGGAATTTTTGTGTTTGGCAAATATTTACAAAGGCCGACTGCCTGCTTGGCAACGGTCTGCTGATAAAATATACATTTGCAATACAGATAGAGGGAGACAAAGCGCATCGGTTGTGAATTTGTCCTGGCACCCCAGTTTTAGTGGAAGGTCAAGCGGCGTGTGTTTTCTGCCATCTGAGCCATGTCTCCTCGGTCTCCAAATTTCCTCGTTCAGGAAGGAAAGGGGAAATTTATGCATCTGTTCCTGCACTGGGAGCAACAAAAACACCTGACTACACAGCTAGGCCTGTGTAATAGGGTGTGTGTGTGTTTGTGTGTGCTTATGAGTGCTTATGAGGTTCATTCTTTTCAGGGCTCCTAAATGTTCCAGATTTTTGCTCTATTCCAGCTCAACACACCTAAACTAAGCCATTAAAAACACATAATACTTGATACAGCTTACCTCATGAAGTGTGTTCAGTTTTCTGACAAAACCTAATAAATCCAGTCGCATTTAACTTGTTTTATGACTGTGGTTAACAACTTTCTCCCACAAGCATAGTAGGAAAAAATAAAGGATGCATGATGGTATAGGAATCATACTGGCAATGGCAAAATATATAATGAACATAATTAACATATAATTATCATCTGTATTGCTATCATTACTTTTAGATACACATTCTACATTTTTGCACGCACATAACAGCATGGTGCTTTTGCCAAACAGCCAATCATGTGAAATGTGAGGGGTCATAAAACCTAATTTTCAATTGAATGAGAATTAGCACTGCTAGAATGTGCAGTGCTTATTGTAGGAGTAATTGCTTTACATTCTTGCTGTCTGTTGAAGTATTTTATGTTTCCAACAAAGACATTTTTCACATGACTGACATCTCAAGCATCACAAAGAAAAATTACCTGATAAAGAATGGAGGGGTCCACCTTTATAAGAAAACTTCTCCTAACTGTTGAGAAGCTTGTTTCTGATTGGTGCAAGAGTTTAAGAGTTTATGATCCAAAATCCTGATCTTTAGCTGCCGTCGAGCAGGACTTGGGGAAATGCCACTAAGTAAATAAATGCCAGTCACTGTATATGTAGCAAAATCACACTTCGGTGAAGTGAATGTGAGCATGAATGAATGACTGTGGAGTGACAGTAGCAGTGCTGGAAGTAACTGTACTGTAATTTCACTACTTTTGTTAGTAATGTCTAACTTTTCAAATTAAATAACACAAATACAATCATTGAAATTTAAATGGGCTCATTACTCATTGAAAATTTAGCAAAAATTATGTTTGAATTTTTCTTCTGACCTTTAAATTTCTATATTTGCCTATTATGTCCATAAGAGGAATGGAAGGATAACTGCAGCTAACAAAGTTTGCTTACAACTTTATTTTGAGGTTCCACAATTGTGATGTCTACTGACCAAAATCCTAAGTACTTCCAAAGTGGGCTTTTTGGATCACTCAGTGTGCAAATCCATCTCTGCGGCTGAGTTGGCTTACGAACTCTCTGGCATCGTTGTCATGTAATTGTTTTTCAGTTATTTACTCATTTCTGCTTAAAAGTGAAAGTGTTGTTTTGTGTTATGTGTGGGGATTAGGTGCAAAGGCCCAGACCCCCATAGTTCAAGAGGTAGACCACTGCAGAAGTACTGCTTTCTTTTTTTAAGTCTGGTTAAAGCATCATCATCATGAAAAGGAGAGAACTAGACCCAACATCCTTTCTCAGTTAACATTTGTCATGTCATAGCAACAGCAACACTAAAATAGCATAACAATATACATCAAACAGCCACAACATTAACACCACCTGCCTAATATTAAGTAGGTCCCTCCTGCTGCTGAAACAGCTCTGGCTATGCTGCACTGTGTGTTCTGACCACTTTCTATCAAAGGCTGTGTTCACTTTTTAAACCACAGCAGCTCTTCTGTAGGTTCAGACTAGACAGGGTAGCCTTCACTCCCCACATGCATTAATAAGCCTTGGGTGCCCATGACCCTGTCACCGATTCACCAGTCGTCCTTCCTAGAATCCGTTTTGATAAGTACTAACTACTCAACACCTGGAACACTCCACAAGACCTGCTGTTTTGAAGATGCTCTGACTCCGCTGTCTAGTCATCATAATGTGGCTCTTGTCAAAGTGGCTCAGATCCTTACGTTTACCCATTTTTCCTGCCTCCAGTACATCAACTACAAGAAATTATCTTACTTAATATACCCCCCCACCCCCCATGTAAAATGATTTTATTTAATGTAATTTTGTAATTCTTTCGAAAGCACTATTTACCAGTAACTCTCACAACACACTGGCCATAATGTGTGTGAGTGTGGGTTTGTGTCTGTTTGTAAGAAGTAGATTAAGAAGTCCATAGAGAAGTTAATTTTGTGTGTGCGTGCGTGCTATCTATTTGCTGATTGCTTGCAGTTGCTGGGTGGTTCTCATAACCTCCGACACCTTGAAGCAGCAGTGAGGCTTATGTGCTGGATGCTGCAGTGGGCACTGAACCGCCTGAACTATATTCTGTGTGTTTAGACAGTGTTCCAGACCTCCAGGCAGGAGGAGTTAGGACAATTTCCCTTAAGGCCTGTGTTTATAAACACTTTATAAGAGATTATTGCCGCTGCACACATGCCATGGCAGGAGCTGCCGGTGTGTTAGGTGTGAGGAAAGCTATTCAGTGTTACTCTTCACAGTTATGAAGGAGTGCAGTGTGAGGACGTTTACACAATAATCGGCACAAATTCGCATCCTTCATCAGGCCTGTCACTCTCTTTTTAGAAGCTTTAGTCCTTAACTCAACCCTCATTAAAAAGTCAGTCTATGGAAATCACTGGAATCATGCAGGAAACATTTATTTCTTATTCCTAATTACTAAAAAGTTGATTTAAGAAACAGAAGATTTTGAGTAAAAGTCTTGACTCTTGGAAAGTATAAACATTCTGTAACATTTTACAATGTTTTTGGCATCAAAACAAAAGCAAAAGTTCTGTAGAAACCTGTAGAAACAGAATGAAAAATGCAAATGTAATAAATATTACATTTAAATAGTGCTTCAAAATGCCAATAAACATGTACAAAGCTTCTTTCATGCACGTGTTCTCAAACACGCATTTACCAGTAATTATACAGTAAGTGTGACCATGAGCTGGAGTCAAAATCCAGCAGTTTACTCACATAAGACCAAGTACAAGTGCTAAATGTGTCTATGAGAATTTAGAGTTCTTGACATGTTTAGAATTGTTTTGTGAGTGACGACTCCGGGGGATTTTGTATTTTGTATCCTAAATTAATGGGTCTGTCTTTGTGTAAGGCTGCTTCTATACCTTAATGATGCAGGGTGGTCTGCAAAGCAAAGCTCTTTGTGAGTGGAGGATCTGAACATCTGAACAGTGAACATATCGCAGGATGATATTTTCAGAAATTAAACATGCTGATTGTATCCTGTTTCCCAGAATGTCCGTGGCAAGTAAGAACGTGTAAGAATTGATTTACTATGTGACATAGTTTCTCCAGCTTGGCCCCACCCTCCCCAGTCTTTCATTTTTCATGTATCCACCCTGCCTTCGCCTCTAGTACTGCCTCATCATTAGCATTTCCACAGTTAGTCTCTATGTAAATGTAGCCCTTGTGTTTCCTTGTGCCTGGTCACATCTTGTACATTGACTCGTGTCTTGGCCACATTTCATTGTGTTGCTTTTTTCTTTTTTCTAATTTTTTGCTTGTTGTTGCATTTATGCTGTGCCAATGTGTTAACCCTCCAGTATTTCTTCAGATTCTCACATGTACATTCACTCACCCCAGCCTTGCCTCTGTAATAGTACTGCTAAAAAAATAACTGGATCATGATTTCTAAAATGTTTCCATTGTTTCAGCTTGTGGTGAAGTCAGAATGGTCAGTGGGGAAACCATTGACACTGTTTTTAGAGATGTGAGGCTTTTGTTCACAATTTGACCTGTAAAAAAGGAAAATAACAAAGTATGGGTTACTAGTGCTAGAGATTATCATGCTGTGATGGAGATTTCTTCATTGTCATCCTCATTTTGGCTTGAGCTAAACTCAAGTCCATCACTGGGGAAAGCAGATATTTTGTTTTGGTTTCGTTTAGTTTTTTTAGATGCTTTGTGTTTGTGGAGTAAAACTCACAAAGTCACACAGCAAATTAGAATGAGGGTTTCTGGGGGTTGACATTCAGTTCATTCCTCAGCCTCATTGAGGCCTCTCAGGTTTCACCCCCTTCAACACCAATGGGCTCTGAGAGCCCCCAGGGGTGACAGGAACCACACAAAAGAATTTGTTTTCTATTCAATTGAGCACACAGGTTTCGACATTGTGATTTATTGTGACTCAGTGGCTGCACTCTCATTTACTGTGCTTTGGGGTGAAGCCAGTTTTGCCAGGGGTGGGCAATAAAGCTAACCCCATCAAATCAAATCAAGTCCTGTTAGCAATGCATCTCTGATCCTCATGTAGCTTCATCATCATCACTGTAAATACAATCCAGTGTGGTCCAGGGAAGGACAGGTTCTTCATGCTCTTAGGGACACTTTGGCACGATATTTGCTGTAGAGAAAAACACACAAATAAAACTCAAACTGAATTAAACCCTCAGTGCTGTTGAAACTCTGCCCATGTTCAGACTTGATGCTGAGTTGTTCCCTTTGAGGCACTGAACTTTTAACTGTAGTTATAACAGTCTGAATGTGCCCTATTAGTATGTTTTTCATCAGGAGGATCAGGTGGTGAAATTTAGTAGCTAGATAATTTAATCTGATTTGAAAAATATGAAAGACTGTCTGAATCAATGACAGTGATAACCAGTGGTTTAACTCTGAAGGAAAATGTGGCAACCCATTCATTTCTCACATTAAAGAATTATACCGACATTCAGGTTCCTGACTAATTTAGGCACAAGTCTACATATCCATCTCTTTTTGGTAAGAACTTAAAATGATCACTGTTCTTTTCATGAAACAAAATTTTATATGCAATGATATTTAACTATAAATTTAAATTATGATTTATACACTTCAACTTACTGTCACCACCTTTTTCGCTTGTTTTAAATGAGTATTTGGGAAACTATTCATAGAAGTCTATTCACATATAACCAGTATATGTGACCAACTTTATATATGCAGCTTCATTGGGTTAAGACTTAGGAAAATGCATACAAACCCAAAGACTCTTCCGTCAACAGAAAGTTCAGGGATTTGTGGTTTCTATTAGATTTAATTGCATTTTAAATTAAGGTTGTGATTCACCTTATGCCCCCCAGGATCTAGTATGGGCATGTCTTTATGTGCTAAACACCAAATGTTTGTAACGATTTGGATCTTGGAAGTAAACGCAAGCGTTCGTGAGTTTAACAGTTTATTAAGGAGAGCAGACACAGACACATAAATGTAATAGTGAAACAACAAGGATATAACAACAGAGACAGAAACTGTATGTTACTGTAACAGAGACCAGACCAGGAGGAAACAATTGGGCTTAAATACTGAAGACAGAGCACCTGGTAAGGGAGGAGCCATAGCATAAGATACACCTGGGAGTACTGAAGACAGGGCTGGGCTAACCACATGGCTAGGTAAACAGTCTGACACATGGTGAATATCCACAGGCCTAGGCTCAACATTTTAAAAATGTTTTTAACAGTGTTAAACAAATAAAATTCAACTGAACTGAATCATCATTTACCAAACAAAGACTTTATACTACATAGGCATTTCTTCTAAAACTAATACTTCATTAAGGTTACAATGGCATGTATTCATTCTAATCTCACACCCCTGATGTCATGCTTCATAGCCAGGTTCTCATAAAGCTGGACAGTGTACAGAATGACATATCACAAATTCCAGAGGCCAAGTTCTTTAGACCACTTTGTGAGTTTGTGAACAGTGTGTAATGCTTGAAAGGGTGCTGTTGGCATCTCCAGCTGTTGGGTGCTGGTAGACTTGCACTGATTTGAGAGCAGCTTTTGAGATTTCTCTGATGATGATTCACACTGGATAGGGCTGCTCCTGGACCAGCGTGACTCTGTCTTGCTGTTGTGTGAGGAGATCAGAAAAGAGGAAAATGAGGAGCAGCTGCTGGATTAGACAGATGTTTGATATGCTGCCCATCTGTCTGTGAGCTGTTCCTTAAAGACTCCGATGGATGCTGCTGGGAACTTTCATATTCTCTATGGAATTGCCTTCATCACATCATTTTGAATCTTTACTGTTGGTTAATTTGGCAAGAGGTTAAGAGGCCCCTAAATTGATAGATGAAAGACAATTAAGTTTTAGACACTGCTGCACCCTTGTACAGTGCTCTATCAGAGCCATGCACTCTCCAGATGCTTCATCTCCTAGTCTTATATTGCAGCTCTACTTTGCAGGTGTACAGGTAGAGTAGCTCATCTGTTGAGCAATTGATGTTAGATATTCTATTTCATTGGTCTGCTCTTGAACTGCTCTTGGCTAAAAATCAGTCCCACACACTCTACCATATCAGTGTCACTACAAATGAAGAACCACCTAAACATGATCTGCTCAACAATCTTGTGGCCAGAAACTTTTAAGAAAAAGGGGACAGGGTGAACGACATTATCTGCATGAAAGCAGATGGGCTGCAGTCTGTAATTGTAGATTATTGGGCAGTGGTGTCCTAGTGGTTAGGACCTTGAACAAAAAGTCCCAACCCTAATACCACTGAAATTCCCTTGAGCAAGGTACCGTCCTACTACACTGCTCCCCGGATGCTGTTGGTAGCTGCCCACTGCTCCACGTATGCATGTGTGATGGGTTAAATGCAGAGATCACATTTCGTTGTGGTAAAGATTGTGATTGAGTGTGTTCACAATGACAAATCTTTACTTTCACATTATGTAACATTTCATTTTTTATTTTATTAAACAGGTTGAAATAGAAGATGCTTCTGTCATGTTCTAACAGAAATGTCATAGACAAATTTTGACTCTAAATTAAATGATCAAAAAGATTATTGAATACTGTGTGTACAATGATGTGTGTAATCCACTTTGTGCAGAGCAAGTAGAGCTGATAAAATGGACAAGGAGTGTAGCTACAAGCTAGGTGTACCTAATTGAGTTGTGTATATGGTATTTTATTCGAATGCCCATCTTGATTGTTGTGCTGTAGCTCTGTTTCTAAGCATGCAGCTTACAGTGAGAGCTAGTCAGCCTTCACACAATGGAGTAAGTTTTAACATGCTGTTACTAGAAACCCCCAAAGTAAACAATGGGGGAATTGTCCATATTCTTCTCATTTAAGTTCACAAATGTAATCTGAGACATTTTTAAGTTGGAAACCTACATTTAACTGTGCTTATCCTATTGTGCGGGCCTCCTGGTGGCCACATTTTACAACTGCTGTGAAAAATGATTAAATTACATGCATTAATATCAGTTTATTAGACCTTAGACCTCTTTTAGAGCCTGTTACAGTTATCCCCACCTGTGGGGTAAGTGGTTGAATCTGATTTTAATTTACATTTTTATCTTAGATGTCTAAATATCATTGTACTGATAATGCATTACACCTAAATAATATAGCATATTATTTAAAGTACTCTAAGGCCCAGGTGGCAAAATTTGTCACAGTAGCATGAGTGTTGTCTGTGCACTCAGTTACACACTATGATATCACTGAATTCTCTGAATCTTTTCACAAAATTATGTACTGTAGATGGATAAGGACCTGAATTCTCTTCAATGTTGCATTGACAAATGTTCTTTTTGAACTGATTAACAATTCTCTCATCGATTTTGCCACAATGTGTTAAACTCCCACACATCCTTGCTTGCAAAGACTGAGCCTTTAATGGAATGATACTTTTATACCCAGTTATGATTTCGCTCTGCTTATTGTCAAATCTTTCAGACCAGTGTTACTTAAATATTTTTTGTGCATTTTTAAAAATTTTTCCAGCTTTTGTTGAGTCTGTTGCAACCATCAAATTTTACATTTGTGTATATTTACAAATACAATTTGTATGGTAAGTAAAAGTCTTTA
This sequence comes from Arnoldichthys spilopterus, assembly GCA_037974385.1. Taxonomy (NCBI): domain Eukaryota; kingdom Metazoa; phylum Chordata; class Actinopteri; order Characiformes; family Lepidarchidae; genus Arnoldichthys; species Arnoldichthys spilopterus. Next base: position 19,527,195 of record JBBPDA010000009.1, read on the forward strand.
AAATCTTTTTTTGTACTTTTGTCAGTTAAATAAAGGTTCACAGAAATTGAAATATTTTTCACATAATCAAAATATATAACATTTTTTTCTTATTGTTCTTTGAAAAATATCCCAACTTTTCTGGAAATGAGGTTTGTATATTCTGAAATTGATTATTTGTCATTGTGAAAACATACCATATCACAAAGTGCCTCACAATGAAATGTTCTGCATTTAACTCATTACATGTGGTGCAGTTGGCAGCTATCAACAGAGCCTGGGGAGCAATGTAGTTTAATGGTACCTTCTATAAAAATATGTAAGTTACAAATAAAAATTAACTCTGATTCAACAGTGCATGACTCTTAGTTTTAGAATGAGTTTGCATCCACGAACAGGTAAAGTGAATAACACTGTCTAATTATTTGATTACAATGGCACCATTAAGGTGGTTGGGAAATACTGGGCAGCAAATAAACAGTTAAGCAAGTGTAAAGATCTGAGCCATTTTGACAAAGGCCTTATAGTGATGACTAGAGTCAAAGCATCTCCAAAACAGCAGGTCTTGGAGGGTTCCAGGTATGCAATATTTAGTACACACCTAAACTGATCCAAGGAAGGACAACTGGTGAATTGGCAACAGGGTCATGAGCAACCATAGCTCATTGATGCATGTGGGGAGTAAAGGCTAGCTGATCTGTTACGATCCCTCAGAAGAACTTCTGTGGTTTAAAAAGTGAATGCTGATAGAAAGGTGTCAGAACCACGGTCAGAGCTGTTTCAGCAGCATGAGGGACCTACTCAATATTAGGCAGGTGGTGTTAATGTTATGGCTAATCAGTCTAAATGTTAATAGTAATTAGGAATGTCATGATTGTTGTTCAACATTTTCCACTAAAATGTTGTTTGTGGAGCAGGCAAAAGGTTTGTATTACAGAGCAATCATTAACATTTAACTTAATTATATGCAGTCTTGAGTTTAAATACCCAAATCAAATGACATGTTTTGTGTTTTTTTTTCTGAATCATAACATGTTTTGCATTTTCTGCTAATTATAGCGAACAATTTCTCTTTCTTTGTCAAATTTAATGTTTTGTGACCAAATGAAACATATGTGCCACTTCTGCCCATGTGCTACTTCTGTACAGGCCACATTTTATGTTTTATTACTTTATCCAATATGTTAAATTCTGCAAATAAACAGTAACTGATCAAATGTGTTCTCTGTATAGGATGTATGCTTATTGTCATAAATTAACAAAATGCATTGTTACATTGCTGTATGCTTTAAATGCACATTTTAAGCATCAGCAAAGTCTTAATGAAAAACATAGAATCTAATTATCCAGATCTTTACCTTTATTTGGGGTTGTAGGAGATGTTGACAGTGTGCCAGTATGCTTTGCGTGAATGGTACACTTGTCACGGCAGGTTGAGATGCCCGAAAACTGACGACCTTGTGTCGACAGGCCAAATGCCTCATGCTAGTGTCAGCTCCCGCCCCTGATAGGTCATCAGACCTGACTCATATTGCTCCTGGCAAGGCTTTTTATTGTTTAAGGCACATATCAGGGTGGATAAACATGTCATTCAGTAAATACTGTATATAATTATATGTTTGGTAGAATTCCTTTCCAAGATAAAGACATGTTATGCTATGCTATGAACAGCTTTATTGCATTACAGTACTACAGTGTATGTAAATACTCTTAATGTAGTAACTTCAGACTTGACTAAGTAAGGACAGAAGTGTATCTTCATTATCAATAACTGCATGTTCTCTCCTTGGTAATTATACACATGTAACCGTGAGGGCAATTATATTCTTATTCCAAAAAGACTTCATGAGGAAGTGACCCAGAAATGTCAACATTCCTAATATTTAATTAGTTGGAGTAGTGGGCTTGTGCTGTGACATTGCATCCTAAAGTAATGGCTCAAAACCTGTCATTTGACAGGGTACAGTTTTTGCAACTGCCGATCAATCCAGTGTTTAAGAATAATAAACATCTAGCTGTGAGCTTACATATATATTTTAAAGATGTACATGTATGAAAAGTAGAACTGACACTTAACCATCACTTCCTTAAGCAGTTGATATTAATGACAGTCACATTTTTATTTATTTTTATTTATCCTTTATTTAACCAGAAAGACTCATGGGATTACATTTTTTCAAGAGAGACCTGGCCAAGAAGGCCAACCTTTACAAGTTATAACATATAAAACAACAAATTAAATCAAACAAACAACAAGCCTATTTGGACAGACAGGATTAAGGCAATTCATCTATTGAATATGAGTTTAAGAATAACATTTGCGCTCCTCAGTTACATGGGTTTTTATCAAAGCTTTGAATTTTCTCAGAGATGTAAAATCGTTAAGCCGCAAAGTGTTTTGAAAATTATTACATTTACATTTATTCATTTGGCTGACGCTTTTATCCAAAGCGACTTCCAGGACAGGTGAAACAATCAAGTGTTCGCATTGCATAGAGCAACACAGAGAAGGGTGATACAAGGAAGACCAACGCATTGCTCGTAGTTATAAAATAAATAACAGATGCAATTACTGTAATACATACATACGCCAAGAGCTTATACTACTACAGAGAACAACTACTGCAATAAATAAACATGCTAAGATCTTAAACTACCACAGAGAGGAACTTCAATATAAACATATGCCAAGTTCTTATACTAGCTACAGAGAGCTACTACAACAATAGATACGTGTTCCAGGTGCTTATAAAAAAAATACTACAGTATAACATTTGACAGGTGGGAAGGTAAACGCTGCAACAAAATATTACATGTCCAGGGAGCAAAATAGGAGAGATTTGATGTTCTGATGAGATCTTGGGTACCCAAAAATGCAACCATTTAGATCAGCGGAATTGGTAAGTGAACAGATATGCCTTTACAATAAGCATTCAAATGAAACTAACATGCATTAATTATCCCAGTGGATCTAAAGCTGTTTTAAAAACCACATCAAGTTCTTGAGCATGTTAAATCAATACACTTGCTACCAGAGAAAGTAAACTAGACTTTGAGCTTTAGCTTTTGCTATAATAAGGACTAATTTCCCTGACACAAAATGGGCCACATAAAATGTTAACTTTATAAGTCGAGCCACTATTGTTGCTTTGCATCAGGTCTAGCTGGTCTAAATGGTCTAGTGGGGCTAAGCCCTCCTTCAACAAATATCATTTATGGCATCCACATCATTTTACTTGGTGCTAACAAATGACTAGAATCTGATTCTTTTAGACTACTGTGGGCTTATAAACAGCATTACTAACAGATGATTCACCTCAAGCCAAGCAGAAGATTCACACAGCCACAGTCTGATTCTGTGTTAAATGTAAAATGTGTTAAGTGAAATGTTCCCTAGATTCACTCTCCAACCTCTACTTGTTCTTGGTGCCTAGCTCCACCTTCCCAAAGCCTGCAGTCAATAGTTGGGGCAGGCCTAGTTCTAATGACTGATTGGCTGAGATACACTCTTTGTACGACACTGCATAAACATAAAGTATGAACTTTACACATACAAACAAACTTTGAGCATGTCACTGTACCACAATGTTTAATGAAGAAACATTTTTAGTTAGATCATAAAAAGTATTTATTTGATTTCCATGAGTGCATCGATGTAATATTCATTAGTGACAAGCGAACGGTAGTGATGCAGCAGCTGAATGGAACATTTGAGTTTGTTATAGAGACATTCAAGCAGGACAATGCTGCTTTCAGTAATGATTCAAACTGAAATTTTCACATGTTCTGGTCTTGCTGTATGTAAAAAGTGGAGCACTGTTGTGAAATACAAAGACAAGCCCTCAATGCAATTAAATATTTAAATGTGTTTAGATAATTGACATAATTACACAGCTAATAATGCATCATTACATTAATCAGAAATGTATTATTAATAATATTATTATTCTTATTGATTGAAGTCATGTCCATGATGTTGGTCATTTCTGCATTTGCTGGCCTAATTAGTGATCTGAATAACTGCACGTGTAGGTCTAGCCAGGCAGGTCAGTTTGGACCGTGCGGACACGTCTGACCTGATAGCAGCCGAGAGGCCAGTGTGTATCTGCTATATGCGTGTGGATCAGACTGATCTGAGCACAACAGACAGGTTAGTTCTCTTGCTCTGTGTGTGTGTCTGTGGGAGACTGGTTTGGGCCTGTGGAGCCAAGTGAATTCTTCTTTGTGTCTGTAATTGGAACAAACTCATCAAGCAGCTTTCAGTGGACCAGCCCTCGGTCAACACGGCCCACTGGCTCTGTCTTGGACAAGGGGCCCCTGGCCTTCCTCTTGTCTGAGTCTCTCTCTCTTTCTCTTTCTCTCTCTCTCTGTCTTTCCTTTTCTCTCTCACCCAGTCTGCTTAATCATTTTACACAGAAGTAAGAACACACGGTCCGCTCTCTCATCTAGGCCACTATACTATCAATGGAATGAGACAAATATTGACTTTCACCGACCCTGACCTCTCTCTCTAGCCCTTCCTCCCTACCGCTCTCTCTGTCTATCTGTCTGTCTGTCCATCTGTCTGTGTGTCTGTCTGTCCTTTCACTTTAAATTTTAAACTCGAAACAATGCAGCAAACATAAAGAATAAACACAGAGTAGTTTCAGAACAGATTAGAATTAGATTAGAATAATTAATTAATCAATTCCCTTTATTCCTTATCTCTCAGTCTCTCTCTCTCTCTCTCTCTCTCACTCACTCACCCTTTCTCTCTCTCTCTCTCTCTCTCTCTCTCTCTCTCACTCACTCTCGTCTTCCCCTGGGTCGGGTTTATATAAGCACCTCTCTGAAGCTTTTTCATACCTCCGCCCTAAAGTCGACACGTCTTTCCCTCCATCCTCCATTCCTCTCTCTCTCTTTGCTCCACTGAACTGCCACCCAGTAAATGCCTTCAATGTTGTTTTTCTTTCCTTCTACAAAACGCAACATGCTCCTGAACACAAATTACACTCTCTCCTCCTTCACTCTGTCTCTCTTTCATCAGAGATCAGAAGCAATTCATTCTAAGAGAGAGAGCAAGAGGGGAAGAAACATTGGTGTGGAATGTAATTATTTTGCTTGGCTTTTTCTCTGCGATGATATTTAAACAGCTGCAGTGTTCAAATCCTATCAGTATTTGTGTGTCTGGTGGACTTTTATGTGTTTATGAATGCTAAGTCACAGGCTAAAGTGTTGGCATCAGTGAATGGGTCAGTTCAAGAAAGAGTAGTTATCAGTAGTTATCTATCTCTCATATTCAAAGTGTACTGTTCACTCCTCAATGTGCACAGTCCATTGTACGGCAACTAATTTTCAAAAGCAGCCAAGTCTTGTGATGTCACAAAAACAAAATATATCCAGTATATCCAACTTTTCAGCTTGCTGCAGTTTAGCCTGGCCCAGAACAGAGCTGGTTTAAATATTCCAGTAAAGTCAGATAATAAAAACAGCCTGTTCATTTCTAAGCAGAGGTGGACAGCATACACAATTTAATGGACAGCATACAGCTGACTAATATTACTCCACCACAAGTGAAAGACGTTCAGTCAAATTTTTACTAAAGTAAGAAGTACTGGAGCACTTACTTTAAAAGTACTTAAGCATTCAAAAGCACATTTTCTTTCTAATGTTGCACTGTTGTATTGTTGCCACAATGCATTTACAGAACCTACCTGCTTGTAGAACCTGTAGAATAAAAACCATGTGGAATTTGCTACAAAACCCATAAAAACACAGTTCAAAAGGACCGCCATTGTCATTTTTATTTAACTTAAAGTTATTTTCAGTTAACATTCATGCTTCCTCTGTATAGCGGTTAAACACTTCAGCTACTCTCTGCTAATTTTACTTTTAGTGAACATTGCCTGTGAAACCACTGTACGAACATCATCAATGACTGAATTACTCTCCCACCCTCACCCCCATTGACACTGGGTCCTACATGAATCTACTGCTTTTGTGAGACTTTTTTTTAGTAATGTTAATGACATTTCCGCTAGCTAACAATGGATATACATCAGCAGTACATTTATACAAATCAATCAAATTTTATTGTCATTTTGTTGTATACCTACAGTAATAACAAAACAAGACTGTGTTGTTCTGGTACCATCTGGGAAATGAAACTAAAAAATAAAGCGAAACAAATAAGATAAAACATTTTCATAAACAGTCTAACAGCTTGTTGAAGAAAGTCTGGTAGTTCTGCTTTTGATGCTACAATAATTTGCCTGACGTCAGCAGTACCAAGACTTCATGGATACGATGTGAGCGGTCTCTTACAATGGCCAGTACACTGCTCCTGCAGCGGGTTTGGAACAGTTCTAGGACAGAGGGTAGGGACTTTCCAATTACCCTCTCAGCTCCCCTTACTATACTCTGCAGGACATAGCATTATGTCCTGACTGGTTTCCAAACTATCTGACTAAATGACTGTGATTGTTTTTGGTTTTTTTTGGCCAATCACATTTAGAAAATGTCATTTGTCTGCTGACTTCAAAGCTATGCTTCAATGTAATTAGTGATGAGAACTTTCACAAAAACATAGTGGAGTCAAAAGTACAATATTTATCTTTCTAATTTAGTGTAGTAAAGGTTTCCCAAAAGTACAGATGCTAGAAAATTGCACTTGAATATGGTACTTAAATACAACTGTAGAAAGTGTAATCTGTAGGTCCAGAGGTGAAATTTAATTCTGTAGAAAAGAATCAGATTGATGTGACATGAGTTAAAGCTGCAGGTGTCTGAAGGTGGTGTATTTATTACATAATTGAAGATTTCAGCTCCTGAAACATGTCTGACACACCTGACAACATGCTAAGAGTTAATTACAGGTGCATGAAGGGTACACATCACACCCTAAAACAACTAAGCTGACTATGGACCATTTGGCATAAAGACCCTGCACGTGTTTAAGTTTCTCTCTGCTGTGAATCTGGAGTGACTGTAATGGACTGTTTAGTAAAGGAGGGTCACTGCATGGACCAACGCCTCTGCTCTGATGGGAGGAGGGCATAATGGGGTAGTTGTAAAGTGAGATAATGCCCTCAGAGGCTGGGGTGTGGCAGTTTGAGCCACTTTTAGGGATAGGAAAACCCCCAGGGCAGAAATAGTCCTAAATCTGATTAGTTGCCGCAGTGATGTGAGACACATAACAGACACTATGCTGATACACTGATAAAATCTCACTTACACTCACACTCAGTGCGGCAGTAGTGGTGTAACGGTTAGGGAGTTGCCCCTGTGACCTGAAGGCCACCGGTTCAAATCCTGTACCGGTACAAGTTCCACTGGGGTACCCAAAGTAAGGTACCATCCCCAAGCACTGCTCACCAATCACTGCTCCTATATGAATGGGTTAAATGCAGAGGTCACATTTTGCTGTGCTGTGGTGTGTTCACAATGACAAATAACTTAATAACACAAGAGCTCACCCAACCGAATTACACCCAGTGGTGTAATTATGACCTTATAAACCCCAGTATTAAATGAATTCATCTCACCACATTCCCCAACACCCCTGCTCTCTGCCATATGGGAATTACAAATTGCCATCTATTAATAAAAAAATGCCAATGTAATTAGCCTTTTCCACAAAGCCTCGCAATGACATGTTACAAAAATACTTGCTTGTTTTAAGGTTTTATTGGTATTTTATTTATTTGTATCAACTAATGGCTGATTTATTATTAAAGTTATTTGTAAGGTTTTATTATCAGTGCATAGAAAGGATGCAAATACAGTTAGGGTCAAAAGTTTGCACATTCCTGGCCAAATTACATGTTTTACATTTTAACATGTGAAAATAAGTACACACCCTCTACAGAGAACCCATTTTAATTCAACATTAAAAACATAAAATAAGGCCTACACAAAACTATGGTGCATCAAATAATGATGTTTTATTTTTCCAGAATGTTAAACTCAAATAAATAAAATATGTGCAAAACTTTTTTGTTTAAGTGTGTTCTCGGATGTAGGTTAATGGTCAAAGTATGTTATCAAGTTAACATAGCTACTCATGAGTCATAGTAGTGACATCAGGAGCCTAGAAAAGACATGAGAGTTCACTCACCGCCAGCTCCTGCACACTACAGGCCCCCAGCAAGACTGCCATGTTGGCTAAAGCACTTTTTATGAACCCAAACCTAGTTTGGTGGCCTGCTGATGCTTTCCTGCTAAAGGAAATGATGTCTTTGCATCCAAAATGCAATGGCTGTATCAAGCTCCGTGGCCACAGAGTTTGTCAGTCCACACTATATTTCACTCACCGTCACACTGACTGCACTCAAAAGCAATTCTTATCTCCCACCATGGATATTATGGGGTGTAAGCATGACCAGCAGCTTTAAAGAACCTACTACTGTGATCTGCCTGAAATCTTGACCCAAAGGACCGCAAAGGCTCTGAGTGTACTGTGAAATACTCAGAGCTTAAACTTTGTTAGAAACCCCTATACATCATTGGTAGGTTTCTGACCACTGGACTAACTGTTGACTAGCATTTTTCAGGGAAATTAACCATTCACAACACACTCATGTGGTAATGGTATGGTATTGTTAGTGGAACCATTTTGAGTGTATCAGGCCCAACTGGGGTTTTTACACACCTCAGTCTCCTTGTTGGTTTGAGGGTGGTCTGGCACCTAAAAATATCCAGCCATAAGCAGCTCTGTGGTTGGAAAACTGGAGCAAATAGAAGACAAAAACAAATTGCTTTGGGCTGCAAGCTCTAACTACATGTGTATTTGAATATTGCAGGTGCAACCAAACCCCTGCCAGATATTACTGGACAAAGCTTGGTCCATCAGGGACCCTGGGCAGCAGTTTGGGAGTGTTTGGACGTCTTATCAGTTCACTGACAGCTCAAGCTATGGGCGTCTCGTCACAGTGTTTGGTCTCTGACTCTCAGGGCAATTTTAGAGTTTTATCTTCAACAACCAGCACAATCACATCTGCACCAGCATGACTGAATGTAGCAGAACAATCACACCCTCGTTCTGCTTTTACCACCAAAACTCACTCCTACACCCTGCAGCTCTGATAACTGCCACTTAGTCTTCAAGCAGATGTACACACCCATGAAAAAAGTGAGTGTTACTTATTTTACATTGTGAACACACTCAATCACACACAAAGTGCACCACAATGAAATGTGACCTTTGCATTTAACCTGTCACACGTGCACATGTGGAGATGCAGGCAGCTATGAGAAGCACCTGGGGAGCAGTGTAGCAGGACGGTACCTTGCTCAAAGGAACCTCAGGGGTACCCGGGTTGGAACTTGAACCTGCAGCCATCTGTTCGGAAGGGCAATGTTCTAACCACTAGGCCACCACTGCCCACACTGTGTGAACAGAAACACAGGAAAATCTGCTTTTTGCTTGGCCTTAAAAGCATTCATGCTGTTTAGGAAAAGCTAAGAAAGCAGAAAAATGGTCTTTTGTTTACTGAGGTTAAGATTAGGGTTTGATTTAGGTTTAGGTGTTGGTGACATAAAATATTACAGAAGGCAATGGAATGTACTTACAAAAATAGCAAAACCAACGTGTGTGTGTGTGTGTGTGTGTGTGTGTGTGTATTTGTGTGTGTGTGAAGACTATAATATGTTTGATCAGATGTGAAAACTTGTTCTGGAGAAAACATCCCCTGTAACAGAAAAATGTGTTCGTGAATTTTGGGCCATTTCTCCCATTCGATCCTGTGTAAACTTTTAACACAGTTTAAAGAAAAGCAGCATGAACGATATTTTCCTTATTTTTTCTTGATATTTGACATTTGTTTCTGTGTCCAGTGTTTAGACTGAAACCGCTGCTGTTCTCCCTCCTCACTGATTAAATTGGGCAATTCATTGTGTGTGTGTGTGTGTGTGTGTGTGTGTGTGTGTGTGTGTGTGTGTGTGTTAATGTGTGAGTGAGTGAGAGAGTGAGTGAGTGTGTGTATGCGCACACATGTTTGGTCAAGGGGTCAAGCGGAATAAAAACAAGGCTGAACTCTAGCAGCACTGATACACACCAGAGTAAAATAACTGTACAGCAGTAAACTGGTGACAGGGAGTGGGCATGTGTGTGTTTGTGTGTGTGTATGTGTGTGTGTTTGTGTGTATATTTGTGTGTTTACCTCTTTGCTGGGACCACAAGGATCCAACCCCCCCAAACGGTAGTTCTGCATTAGAAGCAGTGAGAGTGAATGAGACTGATTTGCTGAGGTTAAGGTTCATACTGCACACACCTACAGAAGAACATGGAAACACCTCACACAGACAGGAATACACACTACAGTGTGCTGTTGTGTAATCCGCACACTTTCCAGCCCCTTCGGGCCCCCCAGCTGTCCAACGTCACACCACTTTTCCACAAGGACAAAAAGGAAAAAGTTGGTTGAACGACAGAAAGAAAAAAAAATCTGGCCCACCCCTCCACTGCCCCTGAGGAGGGAGGGGGCGTGTGTGTGCGTGTGTGTGCAGCTCAGCCAGAGGGAGAGGCAGAGTGACAGAGGAAGGCGACAGAGAGAGAGAGAGAGAGAGAGAGAGAGAGAGAGAGAGAGAGAGAGAGAGAGAGAGAGAGAGCGAGCAGGACGGAGGGAAAAAGTTGGAAACAGTTTGGTGCTTGAATTCGGAGCTAGAAGCAGTGCGTCGTTGGGCCAGGGATAAGCACAGCGCGAGCAGCTTTGCGGAGGAGAGCAGGAGAAAAAAAGAGGGAGAAAGATAAGAAGAAGAAAAAGAAGGCGAGTGAGAGAGTGAGAATGTGGCCTGGGTCTTCTTGCAGGTAAACCCCATGCGTTTAACCCTTTACGCTGTTTTCCAGCCCCACTGCACTACAAAAGTGTACACCATGTTGTTGTTGTTGTTGTTTACACTTTGTAGTCCACCAGCTTGGACCACGTGCTTCTTTTATCACCTATACGTTGCATCGGACTGTAAATGTGTGAACTGTAATTTGTGAACTCTTGCTTGCACGTCTCTCTCTCTGTCTCTCTCTCTCTGTCTCTCTCTCTCTCTCTCTGCATTAACACCCGTTCGTCACTTCTATAAACGACCGCATGGGAATCCATGGAAAACGTGGGCAGAGGATAGAGGGGTGGGCTGGAGGGCTGATGAGGGGGTGTTAGTGCCCCTATGCCCTCCACTAGTCTACCCCCACCCCCCATCCCCAAACAGACCCCCCGAGTTCTTGTGCCCCTGTCCGGGGCTGTTTTCGTTGGGGTTTCCGCGGTGGCGCGCAGCAATTATGGTTTTTGTGCAACGTTAAATTGCGGCTGCACGCAAACTGCACTGCGCCGCTTTTGGGGTAAAGACAAAGCCGCAGTTGCAGTGGACACACAGAGATTCGAGCACGACTTAGAACAGCTGCAAAAACCCCAGTGTCTTAAAGAATTAGCTCATGGTCTGATGGAAAAATAGGCAGTAGAAGTTGAGCATGGTGGCGCGGGGGGTGGTGGTGGAGGAAAAGCGGTGGTGTGGCGTGAGTAAAGGTGCATTGAGCTGGATTTACAGAGGACAGTGGGTTAGCCTACTGATTGCCAGCTCTAATGATGCAGTCCACCTTCCCTGTTCTGTGATACTGTCGGTGACTCTTGGTAAGGGTGTTTGTGTCTGATGGAATTAAATAGTCTTAGAATAGTGTATGTGTTGGTCTGTGTATTGCTAAAGTTGATTTGTATGTTGGTGAATGTGCTGGTTAGTGCCCAAACACTCATTCTCAGTACTACCCTTAAAATAATATTATGATTCTTATAAATATATTTTTAAAATATTTGTCATAATGTTTCATAATGTTTAATTACAAACCCCATTTCCTGAAATGACATCACCTTAATGGCAGCAAATGTCTCACTAAATTTCTTAGGTTGTACTGTAGGTGGTTAGTGGTACCTTTGCGCATATGCAAGTCACCCATGCTGTGGGCACGCATACTCATACCATGGCAGTTGTTGAGCTGTGCACCTTTCACTGATAAAAGTCTGGATTCCTGCGTTGAGAAATGTTTTCATTTTGAGCTGATTGACAATTCTCTCACAAACTTTGGCATGAGTTGTGAGCCAAAACCAACCAAAAAGTCTTTGTTTGCAAAAATCAAGCCTTCAGTGGATGCTCTTATACCCAATCATGATCCCCTCACCTGTTACCAGTTCACCTGCTTATTGTGGAATGTAAAACTTAAACATTCAGTAAACTTTTCACTCTAATTTTGCTCCTGTCACAACTTTTTTAAATGTGGTGTAGGCATCAAATTCAGTTTGCTTGAATTTGCAAAATACAATCAAGTCGATCAGCCAACTGATTTTAAGTCATTTCTTTGTACTTTTGTTAGGTAAAGGTCCAAGAGAATTTGCAGATTTTGGTTTTCATTATGTTATACAAAGTGTCTAATCTTTTCCAGAGATCGGGTTTGTGTATTTGTTTAGATTAGTTTCATTTTTGAATAAAAAATGTCCAGTTTTTGATTTGTAACTGTTTTAATAATTTATACATAATCTTATGATTGATATCCCAAATATGCCAAGAAACGATGGGGTTGTAACATTATCTTAGATAAGGAGACACATGTGGTGAATGGATTTCTGCTTATTTAGACCGCAAAGAACCTTTTTAAACCTGTGTTCAGCAATGTTTTTTTTCTATAGCGAGTTAAGCTCAAAATGGCAGGTCATATTTTGTTTTCCAAGTTCAGTTCCATCACAAAGTTTGAAATTTGTATAGTTTTACAGTAGTTCATATTTAATAGGAATAAGCTTAACAAATTAATAAAGCTGCTGCCTCTGTTTGTCTCCTACTCTTAGCTCCACAGTGACTAAACAAGTGACTACACCTGCATGTTGCTCAACAGTAATGTAGGGTCATCAAATTAATGTATTTTTGACTGTTTCCTTTTGTTCTTCAAATTATTTACCATTAACATCTGCCACCAGTAATCTTGTATTATTCTTTAAGATAAGTGAAAGAGTGGTTGTGTTAAGGTATTAGATGACAATAACTGGATATTATATAATTTTAATAGCCTAATATCATGTCCATTGTTAAGTAATTTTTGCTCCTGGTTTTATGATAAAATAGAGTTCTTTTCCTCTGGTGGCCAAAACAGCCAAAACACTGACATAAGCAAATACCCACATATTCACGTGATTCAGGCTATACCTATAGTTTGTGTTAAAAATAATTTAGATTTTAAAATGCTGTTATTGTACACTACAGTATTAATTTGGCTAAAAAAATACAAATTCTATTTTTAAATGAAAGACTACAGAGTAGCACACCATTGTGCAAAATGCTGATATGAAACAGTGCAACTAGGGCCTTCTAGTGCAACTGTTTAAACGCTGGTCTTATCATTGGGAGACAAGTACAGTCATTGCTGATGCCACAGCCCTCCGTGGGTCCAAGGGTGCATAATTCTTCTCACTCTCTTTGATTGTGTAGGATGGTCTCACCCCATCACTCAGTGAAATTCAAGCCAATGTGGACATTGGTTAGCTGATGTAACAAAATTGGTGCTTAGACTTAAAGTGTGTTGAGCTTCTGATGGTGTTAGTAGTTTAAAAAGATGCATTGGTGGCTCACATGTCTCAGAAGAAACATGTACGAGTCCTCACCCACCCAGCCTGGTAACAGTGAGTGGTAGAATAAGATTGGGTAGAGAAGTCATAGTCCAAGCAGATAAACACTGGCTATTTTTATTTGAGAGAACATTTATCACCGGTGTACTGTGTGACCTCCACATTACGAAGATAAATTACATTTCTTGAGTCTGTTTTTGACCTCTTGGATGACTGAGGAAAATAGTTCCCACAGGAATGTAAGTTTCTGTTTAAAGTAATAAAATCAAATTTACACAATTTCTCCCTTTCCCAGATTCGGATAAACAGCCAACATGTGTCTGAAGTTTGCTTCTTTTGGTCCTTACCTTTGCAGCTAATATGTAGTGAAAGTTTATACCCCATCAGTCAGTGCCATGCACACCGCTTGTTTAAATCATCACTCACTTTCCTCAAACCTCTTCAAATTGTTAGGCGTCTCAAACTGCCTTTATTATGTTTGTTCTCATGCTGTATGACACTGCTTTAGCTGTGCTACATATTGTTCGAGAGTCAACGTGACACGATTTAAGGTACGTGTGTGCTGCTTTAGGAATGCAGTTTACATGATGCTTATTAATGGGGTGTAAGCTTTCAGTACTTTAGCCTCAGACACTGAACATGTCTTGGCTGATCCACTCTGTTCGAGCTAAAGGGAAAAGTGAAAATGAGATTTTTTGCTGAATTCTTTTAAAGCAGTTATTGTGGAGACACTGATTAAACCTGACAGTTGAGCGTCTGTCATGTCTCCGAACATCCAGCCAAGCAATTAGGTTAGGGTCTTAACAACATCACACACTTCAGGGCACTGAGTAAAAAGGGACAGTGTTATGTGTGTAGATTTTCACTTAAACATTTTCATATCTATCTCATTTATCTCTGTAATCTTTGCAGGTTGTGTGTGTTATGGAGCGCAGTGCTGACCAGTGTGTGTGTGACTGGGGCAGACGAGGCTGAAAAAATGGTGAGTTTTTACAAATTAACTTTGATTGTAATTTGGTGATTTCAGAGGTGAGGATAATACTAGTGTTTTTTTTATCTTTTGTTTATTTATAGTGTTTTTGAATAGTGATGGACATGCTCATTTGAACACAGGGATACACATAGTCACTCTAGTGTTTACTAATATCTGAGTATTATTTAAAAACAAATGCAGATATTAGAATCACAAAAATGAGTAAAATGACCTTTCCTATTTTAATGTCCAGGATTCAAAGGCAGGTCCAGACATTGTTGCCCCACTCCTGTAACTCAGCCAGTTTGCCTTGCATACCTTGGAATTGCTCACAGGTGTTCAGCTTGTGGCAATGGTCTTGGGGGTCCCCTGGTGGACCTGTTTGAAGTCCAGATTTGATGTCTGACTATGTTCTTCAGTATATTTTTTGTGTGGTTTAGCCCTGTAGACTTTTCATTAGTATTTTTAACAGGTATTTTTTTTACCTGTGTCATATCTGTATCAATATAAACTAATCTTACATTTACAGACCACCACACATGACATTCAGCCTCGATGGACAGCAGCTCTCAAAAACACTTGCTTGATATTTACACAGAGGAAGACAGTAAAGCCTTTAATATAAATAGGCAAGTGTTGGATAATAAAAAATCTGTGGGCTTCACAAGACTGTAAAGTCAGTTTGTAAATTCAGGCTGTGTGAGTTTACAGTTTATCGGGGGTGGGGGAAAATTGAAATTTTGTTCAGATAAATAACATAGGGCCCCTACATAAAACTTTGTCTTTTATGAAGAGTCTTATGGGAAAACTGGGACCCTCCAGCCCACCTTCAGTCTGAACCTTTATTACATAGTAATAAGCCTTTATGCAATTATAAGAAAAAACTGTGATAATTTTATTTTCCCTGTTTTGAAAAAGACTATGTATATAGGTGTGTGTGTGTATGTGTGTGTAATTGTTATGACTGGGAAATACTGGTCCCGTGAAGACATTGCATTCTTGATTTTTAAGAGCAGATCCACCCAATGCTCCTTCAAGCTGGGCAGTTACAGCTTGTCTCAAGAGTCCTCTGTGCGCAATGAGAGCACATTCTTTTCCAAGGCTGAAGGGAGACAAAACAAAACAATACAAGAGAGTTGTTAAAATATAAACCCATCTAGTTACTATGGAGAAACTGGTTCAGTGCAAGAGAGACTCAAGCTAGACATGTTAGAATAATCTCTGCATGTGTCTGGGTTTGTTAAGGATTCACATCACTACACACATACACATTCACACACACAAGCAGTGTATCTGCTCTGCTGGGTCTGAACTAACACACACGTATACACACTCCAGCACTGTAATTATCCCTAAAACAGCTAATTTGATCAACACTACATTATTTTGATGTTTGGACTGATCTACTAGAGCCAGTGTGTGTGTGTGTATGTGTGTGCACATTAAACACTATAGCTGGTGTTTGACTGCCAGGTTCATGTTGCGTGTACAAGTGTTTCCATGACTAAAGAGTTCCCTCTATTTATTTTTCTGCTCTGTATTAATCATCCAAAACATTTTTTTAGTTAATGCAAATAGTAAAATTTTTAGAGTCTTCCTTTTTCTTTAGATGCATAGAGGCTAGACAAGAGCACTGTTATAGCTTAATCCCTGTCATTCAGATCCTAGGGATGCACAGTGATGCTGGAATTCAGTATCAGGAGATTATTGCTTCAAAAATGATCATCGGTGGAAAGAAGTGCAGAAAGTTTAGGTGCTGCTGGGCTACTGTGCTAAAATGTTCCATTTTGCTGTAGCTGTAAACCCACAGATCTGAATGTTGTATTTCTCTGTAATGCTAAAGCAGGTAGATGTTGTCTTAACATGGGGGTAGGAGGGTGGAAGGGGGTGGTTGTGCAGTGGTAAGTGTATTGATGTGGTTCCGAGAAGCCAGGAGAGCGTGTGCATGCGTGTTTGTTTGTAGAGAGTGGGTGAAATTATGTGTGTTATTCAAGGGAAGTGTGTGTGTGTGTGTATGTGTGCGTGCGTGTGTGTGTGGGTGGGTGGCTGTGTGTGACCTCTTCTATGCTATCCATGATGACTCAGACATTTCCTCACATTAGTAGTGGTTGTGTTTTTTTGATGCTGTTACACACACACACACACACACACAAACATATTTTGACCTCTCTCATACTATCCCAGTCTCTCTCTCTCTCTCTCTCTCTCTCTCTCGCGCTTTCTCGCTCTCTTGCTTTCTTTCTGTGTCTTTCTCTCTGTGACACACATACACATGAGCACTGGCTCAATGTGGTGGTAGCCTTGGCCGAGATTTGGACGGATCAGAGGTGACCTTTGACCCCACTGTTTTGGAGTCTTTTTCCCCTGAATGGAAACTTTTGTTCTTCAGATCCTTTCTTTCCTGCCCTGTCAGCCCCACACATGGCCCAAAAATGTCTGTCACTTATTTGTTATGAAATAAAATTTTATTTCTCTAAACTGACCATTAAGAGTTTGGGGACATGTTATCTGTTCAGGTTTATTTTCTCTGTCACTGTCTTCAGTTCACCTGCAAAGGTTTATTTACAATCTACAACTGTTTATTAATACTGTGGGACACTTTGTATTTTGTAACACTTGGCTTCACATTCACTAAAGTGTCTTCATAGGTATAAAGAGAAAGTTTTGTCTGAGGGTCCAAGATTCAAGTCTGTTTGGGTGAATTTTGCTCTGTGTTTGGTGGGCAGTGGTGGCCTAGTGGTTAGGATGTGGCCCTGAACTGAGGTACCCTTGACCCTGCTCCCCAGGTGCTGTTGATAGCTGCCCGCTGCTCCACGTGTCCATGTGTGATGGGTAAAATGCAGAGGTCACATTTTGTGCTTGAGTGTGTTCACAATGATGAATAGTCACTTCACATTCAGAACATGATCCAACCCCAGACCTACTGAACCCTTTACCTCTACTTGTGCCTATGTTGCAAGTTATTAGTTTGATAATAGCTGCTTAATTACATAAGTGAGCTGTCAAGGGAGTGAGGTGTACAGTGCGGGCATTTGTTCAAACTTGTTCACTCTTAAATAGGGCATGTTTTCATGTCTGGCTTTCGCCCTCATGGCTCTGTACTTGACATTGCTTGTATTTGTTTTTTTGATCTGAACTACTAAGCATGTTTTCAGCTGTCTGGGATGAAGCACTGTGCTGCTGTATTCCGATCAGCCAGAAACTCCTGACAGCTGAAGTGAATAATATTGATTATCTCATGTTAATGGGATCTGGCAATATGTGGGATATATTAGGGATCAAGTTGAAGTTCTTTTGGCAGCAGGAAAAAAAGCAGCTTAAGGCTCTGAGCCACTTTGACATGGGCCAAACTGTTATTGCTGGAATGCTGCTTCAGAGCATCTCCAAAGTACAGGTCTTGTGAAGTGTTTTGGATATGCAGTGGTTAATACTTACCAAAAGTTATCCAAGGAAGCACAAGTGGTCTGGTCTAATCCGACAGAAGAGCTATTATAGCTCTAGTGAATTCTGGCTATGATAGAGATGTATCAGAACACACAGTGCACCACAGTCAGAGGTGTTTGGTGAAATAAGGGCGGTGCTACAGAATATTAAGCAGGGGCCTTTAATGTTATGGCTGATTGGTGTACACTCACCATTCATTTTAATTAGAAACAGCTCACAATTATGTCAACTCACTGTATGTATATACACTTACATCTGTACATGAGCAGTTCGCCTTTTGTCCTCTGTCCCATTTGTCACTGGTCAATTTCTGACCACAGGACCACTGTTGACCAAATATTAATTGGAGTAATGAAACATTCTGTAATTTGAGAGTGGTCCAGCACATCAAATATTCAGCCAAGAACAGCTCTGTGGTCAGAAACTGATCTTTGACAAATGCCTGGAGCAGTGATATCCCTGAATCCTGTTTCTGGTCCTAGATTTTATAGCGATTGGTATAAAGAATAGGACTTATTCACCTCAGTCGTGACGACCCACTGTTCTGCACAGTTTACTTTGCTCAGCACATCTAATTAGCTGACAAGTTATGTCAACAGTTCAGTTTACTACCATTGATTACAAAACCCTGGACCAGACATTGGATTCAGAGTCCAGAGAACTGGATGACTAACTATGTATCAAACAGATGGGCTATCACAGCTGTTTCTGAACATTAGAGAGAGAGAGAGAGACATACTGCTGTGCCTCCCCCAACACCTCAGTCATATTATTTTGTATACAAGCATAAAAGACAATTAGTACTTATTTTGAATAATGTAATAAATTCTAAAATAAAGAAATAAAACTATTTAGCAAAAACAAATCAAGCAATTTACTTGTATGTGCAAATACACTGTGAATTTAAATGTGATTAAGTTACGCATATCATTTTCTTTAACATTTTAGTCATATCCTCCTATGAAACTATGCTAAAATTATAAAGAATGGCACAAGTTGTGTTACAAGTAAATGCATAAATACTGGTGGGGTTTCTTGTAAGTTAGGGGCCATATCCAGCTGCTTATCCCACTTTTAGAAGGGAAAAGCCCTGTGGACTACAGTCTATAACTGTACATCAGAGAGGTGGAGGTGCTCATATGTAATTGCTCTTTAATATGGTAAATTTATCTCCTAGGTCTCTGGTCGCCGCTCTCGACAAGTGGAGGAGGACGGACTCGAAGGTGCGTGGGGTCCATGGAGTGAGTGGACAGAGTGTTCCCAGAGTTGTGGAGTGGGCGTGTCAGAGAGGCGGAGACGATGTATGCCACCACCCCAACCCCCACGACAGGCTTGGAGTGGGCCAGCCTACCTGCCATCGAGTGCCTCAAGCTACAGCCCTTTGATCCCTGCAGTCAGGCCATTCTACCCCTCAGTTTATCCCGGGATTGAGACCCCCCATTATGGCAGCGGGAGGGCTGACAGGCCACCATTTTATTCTCCTTCACTCCCAGCCAACCAGAGTCCTGGATTACCCCTCTACCGGGGCCCACCTGAAGGGACCATTCCAGAGCAGCCCAATCACACGCCTCCATTGTACCGGCCAGAATTCACACCATCCAGTCAGCAGCCAGTTTCAATTTACCGTTCACCGTCTTCTTCTCCCTCCTCATCTTCCTCTGTTCCATACAGTCAGTCGGGGGGAGCCTCCAGACGACCACCCAGTCACGGTGCAGGAAGAGGGGGAGGTGGCGGGAGCAGGAGGTCTGTCTCCAGTAGAAGGGAACCATCTTCTGTGAGGAGGTGAGTGTGATTGGCTGAAGCATCAGTTCTGTCATAGAAGAGCTGTAACAAATATATACACATACATTACAGGCCAAACATTATGGAAGACAGCAGATTCCAAAACATTGTAGAATTAAGACATCACAATGTATTTACTGACATATGCTGTAACCTCAGATTTTTTTCCAAAAAGTGGAATATATGATATAAATGATAATGCCATTGTTTGTGGTGATGTACTCTTAGTGTAGCGTATTATAAGGCATATGCCCTTATGCCCAAGGTGTAGTTTCTTACATGGAGGTGGAATTAAGGGTGTCTGCATTTTTCAAAGTGTAGTATTTGTCTTCTCACTCTCAAGGTTAACTACAGTGTAGGGGAAACAACTTAACAGGAAATAAGTCTCTCACTGCTCTTTCATGTTATAGCTCTAGTTTAATCCCAATCAAACTAGAACTACAACATACACAAGACTTTGATGATAAATGGATCAATGGCCTAAGCTCATTTCCATGTTATCACAGTAAAGTAAAATTTTTGTTTTGAAGATATAACACCAGTGGTAGTGTAATGGTTAGGGAGTTGCCCCTGTGACTTGAAGGTCACCAGTTCAAATCCTGAACTGGTACAAGTACCACTGAGGTATCTGTGATAGCAAGGAACTGTCCCCAAGCCTTGCTCCCTGAGCACTGCTCATGTTAGCTGCCCACTGCTTGTACGTGGATGGGTTAAATGCAGAGGTCACATTTCGATGTGGTGCACTGTGTGCTGTGGTGTGTTCAATGACAATAAAATACAGTGACATTTTTATTTCTACAGTTGATTTTTTTTGTTGTGTTTTGCAGTTAAAAACATTAAGGGGGTTTGACCTGTAGTTATTCTAGACAAAAGCAGCAAAATCATCCCTGCATGTGCCAAATGATGCCTCTCGAATGTTTGTGTTTTGAGATTTTACATAAGGAAAAGTTGCAGGACTTCCCTATAGTGCAGATACACAATGATATTGTAATCATATCAGTTCTGGTAGATTTTAGCTTCAAAACATAATTTCAGCATCAGTTTAGATTGTTCTGATATCTCATGAAAATGACATGTTTATTTTGTACGTAGATACTGATGATTTCAAGATTTTGGTCTCTCTCCCTCTCTCTCAGATCTGGTTCCGCTATCCGTCCGGGACAGTTTGGTTATGGCAGGGTTCCATTCTCTCTCCCACTCCACCGACAAAACCGGCATGCGCGACACACTCGTCGCCATGGTAATGTCACTGCCGAACCCCTGGAGGGCAAAATGGAGAGAGACATGGAAAAGAAGAGCATGGAAGTGAAAGAGGTGACTCACAGAGGGGAAAACAAGAGAGAATCAGCTACACATGAGAAAACAAGGGAGAGAGAGAGAACCATCACCCGCCGTGCCCCGCCCATGTTCTCCTCACCACTCCATCGGCCACACCCTCCAGAGGACCTGTCCTCTTATAGCCAGCACAACCCCAACACCTGGAACGAGCTCCAGGAGCGAGAGGCAAGGCCTGGCTGGGTACCCCCTCCACGCCCCCTACAGACTTACAGATGCTCTGGACAGGACAGGGAGATTCGTAGGTGCACTGTACAGGTAAGAACAACACCTATAGCAACCTCTGAGTGAATGAATGAATGGGCTATATGGCCAAAAATCCGAGCACAAGATATTTTACCATATTCTTTTTTTATTGCTGTTCAATTTCAATGTACTATATAAACAATAGTAAATATAATTTTGTTAATTACATGTAGATATATTATAGAATCTGTATATTGATCTTTTATTTATTCACAGTAACACTGATATGTGGGTTTGGTACAGCTCTCTGTGTGTTTCAATACAAAGAACATAATTTGCCCTGGTTGGCTTTGTTTAGTAAAGTGCAGTGCAGTTTGCAATGTTGAATAAAATCCATTTAATATTCAGTCCCAGTCTTTCAGATTAATACTAATATTGTGACACGCCATGGGAAAGTCACGTCTCTAGTTGTGTGTGCTGTGAAAAAGCGTGATGTGATACAGTAATAGGGCTACAATAAATCTTTCATAATACAGTCATAAACATCCTCATAACCCTGCATATACTGTAGATAGGAATGCTCTTAATCTGGTTTTTTGAATTGGCAGATTTTTTGGTTAGTTTTTAAGAGCTGCTTTTAACCCCAATGCTCACAGTGTGTGTGATTAATGAACACATGAAACACACTCACAGCACTTTTTTTTTTAGATAAGTCACCATGCAAATAGCATTATTTGCTGTTTTCAAGGCTGTAGTCTCTGACTGGTTTCAGACTTGTCTTGGAGTCATTGGATTTTGGACTTGTCTCTGATTTGGCAGCTGGTCTCGCCAGATATTGTAGTTGGTCTCAACTGAATCCAGCTGCATTTGAAAAACATTGTCTTTGTTAGTCACATTTCTCTCTGGGGGCCCACCAAAATCTTTTCAGCCATGGCGAATTAGAAAAATTAGTTGACAAAACAAAACTCAAACCTCTTTGGACTTGGTCTTCACTTGAACTCGACTAGTCCTGGACCTGTCTTGTTCTCAACAAAGGTGGTCCTGATTACAGCTCTAGCTGTGTATGGGCCAAACTGGCAATTTAGACTTTTAAACGAAAAAGCAGCTGCCTTTTACATAATATAAATCACTTAACGTGCTCCAATGAAAGTTAGAAGCAACTGGCCAAAATAATCAAAATAACAAACTGGCTGATTGACGATTTTGTGTTTTGAGGAAAAATCTGGAGATTCAGATTTATGAATGATTGTTTTTGTCAGTTTTATATTATTATAACCTGTTTTTTCTTTCTTTAGTGGTCAGGTAATGGTGATGGTGGCCTGTATGCCTACGTTTGTGAATGAACTAAACTCTCTGTGGTTTTCTAGTCATGTAGTCAGGCTGGCCTGAATTTTAGTAGCTGCTGAGCAGTTTGATGGCTGTCACCCTGGACCTGCATTTCAGCTCCTCAGCATAGCTCAGCTACTTAGCAGGCAAAAGGAGCTCAGAACAAGGCAGCTTGGTCATATCAAGTTTTTTGCTGTAATGAGGGTGATTTACATAGGCTGGAAGAACTGATCCTAAATCAGGCAGTAAACAGCATGGTTCATGCAACTGTGTGGTGATATAGTCCAAAACACTGCTACTGACTATGTGCCGAGTGAGGAAGTGAAGGCTTGAGTTGGGCTAAATTAGAAAAAGCCTGGTGATGTTATGACCTGCTGAAATATTGGATAAGCAGATTAAAATCTATTCAGATTTCTCAGATGCCTGAATTCCCTTGGCTAGTTTTTTTGTTCTCGGAAAAGTGTGAAATAGCTTAGTTCACTATAATAACGTTCAACTCTTTCCCTAAACCTCTCCAAAGTCATCTGCTTCCTCATAAGTGCTGCGGTTTGGAGGCTAGCACCTCCTATTCTGGTAAACACTGTCTGGAAGGGTTGCAGTCGCCTCTCAGAAGAATAACACAAATGCATTCCACTGTCAGTTCTGGGCCATATTGTCATGATCCAACCTGCCTACACTCACTGTCCACTTTATTAGAATCCTCTACTATGTCCTTCACTTACTGGCCTCTTTATAAGGTCCACCCACCTTATAGGCCCACGATTACAGACTGTAGCCCATCTGCAAGAACAACTGTGTGTGGCGGTCCATTCTCATCACAACAGTGCCATGTTAGTGGTATGGTAGTGTGTGACGCGGGTATGGATGTGTCATGTACAGTCGTGTTGCTGGGTCCATGTCACTGCTTGATTGAAAATGACCAGCCCTTAAAAATATCTATTCGATAGTAGGTCTGTGGTGAGAAACTGACCACTGATGAAGGACTAGATGGTTGGTAAAGTAAAATTATGCATTGACAGATGAGCTATAGTCTCTAACTGGTGGGGCTACAAAGTAGGGGTTTCTAATAAATGTGCTAGTTTAGTACACTAAGATATTTGCTGGATATGTGGATAAGCTTTCTTTTGTTTGAGAGGGAGATTGTGCACAGTTTGCCAACTCTTCCCCTTCAAAGTCACTACAGTGGAGCAGGAGGTGCCGCTCCTGTTGGTTTTTCTTCCAAATCTGCATGCTCCATTTCCACTTGG
Source organism: Arnoldichthys spilopterus (assembly GCA_037974385.1). NCBI lineage: Eukaryota > Metazoa > Chordata > Actinopteri > Characiformes > Lepidarchidae > Arnoldichthys > Arnoldichthys spilopterus. Next base: position 19,551,041 of record JBBPDA010000009.1, read on the forward strand.
ACTCTTTTACTGCTCCCTACATCCAGCTGTAAAAAAAATGCATCAGTGCATGTTGATGTGCCTGTCTAAAGGTGGTGATTTAAAACTCTTTTTCAAATGTAAAAATCTCTCCAAAATTGCCAGTGTCTTTTTTTTTATTGTTTACATTCCTCTATTGTGTTTTCAGTTGCTCTAGTCACTTAGATAAGTCGTTTAATTGTCCTTTTTTAGTAAATGGTATGAAAATAATCAAATATAGTTGTAATTAAAATTTCAAGGTTTTATTGGATCATTTTCTTAAGAATTAAATTATTGTGAGGTCGGAGATTGACAGTCCCGGTCGGAAGGCGTCTGTTCAAGAATTTGACTCCGGCAGTACGGGTGGTAACGAGGCTTCACTGCTGGAACTGGAAGATCTTCACACGTTCATAATGGAGCAAAGCAACCTTGGCCATGCTTCATAGATACTGGCAAAATACACACATACACATATATTATGGCACTAAAGTGGAGGGAGAGAGGTGTGGAAGCCAGGGTGAAATGTTTTTCTGGAAGAGGTAGTCTGGGCTGCTTTTTTTCCTTCTTCATGCATGTAGGTCTTTTTCAAAAGGTTATGGTGTTCAGCCAGTTTTCTGTGTGTGTGTATGTGTATGCTGTCAGCCTTCTTCACATCCAGAGGCTTTAACTCTCGCTCTGCTCCTCTTTAATACAGCTGTAATTGGTTTCCCAGTGCACTGCTGTGATTTGCTCTTGCAAAGATACAGAAACCCAGAGCCCAGGCCTGGCATTGAACTGACCTCTCCAAGTATGAGGTTACGCATAAGGTTATACATAGTCCTGTGTGTGTGTGTGTGTGTGTGTCCTGTGTGTGTGTGTGTGTGTCCTGTGTGTGTGTGTATGTGTGTGTGTGTGTGCGTGTGTGTACGCGTGTGTGTTTGTGTGTGTGTGCATGTGCACAACTGCTGCCATTTCTCCTAAAAGGGTAAAAAATGGAGACTTCAAAGTGTGACAGAAAACACGGGTTATTTCTTGTGCACTTGAAACAGTCGAAGGCAGAAGCCGCTCTCGTATCTTGGTAACAGAGCTGTGTTTGTGTGTTTGGTAACACTGACACTAATAACCATCCTGTGACAGCTGAATCATTCAGTTACTCAACAAGAGGCCAAGATTCACTTCCCCTCTGTGCGCATATTTGTGCATGTGTGTTTGTGCTGGTTTTTTTCTGTACATTTCCAAGAAAACTGCTTTTCAGAAATGCTACATACACTCTTCTATACTGTGTATTAGCAGCCACCGCAGCTCTGACTGTGGTGCATTGTGTATTCTAACACCTTTCTATCACACACTGTGATTCTTGTCATGGTCACCGAGATCCTTTTCCCCATTTTTCTGCTTTCAAGAACTGAATGTTCATTTGTTTCTGTAATGAGATTAAGAGATAAGAGATAATCAATAAGAGATATGAGATAATCAATGTTGGCACCTGTCAGGTAGTGGGATATACCAGGCAGCAAGTGAAAAGTCAGTTCTTGAAGTTGATGTGCTGGAACCAGGAAAAATGGACAAGCGTAAGGATCTGAGCCACTTTGAAAAAGGCCTTATTGTGATGGCTAGATGACTGAATCAGGGCATCTCCTAAACAGCAGGAGGAGGAGTGTGGAGTGGAGTGTTCCAAGCATGCAGTAGTTTGTTGCTGCTTTGTGACAATGTCAGTTGTAAAAAGCGCTATATAAATAAACTTGACTTGACTTGACTAGTACCTACCAAAACTGACACAAGGAAGGACAACTGGTGAATCAGTGACCAGGATGTGACACCCAAGGCTCACTGATGCATGTGGGGAGTGAAGGCTAGCCTGTCTAGTCTGATCTCTCAGGAAAGCTACTGTGGTTTAAAAAGTGAATGCCGCCTCTAAGAGGAAGGTGTCAGAACACACAGTGCTCCACAGTCAGAGCTGTTTCAGCAGCATGAGGGGGACCTACTCAATATTAGGCTGAGCTGTGCTGTGTATATATATATACGCTTTGCACACATGAGAAGTAAAAGTACTATGTTTTGATTAATACCACCTTTATCACAGAAAAAAGAATGTGTTTTTGACAAAAATGTTTTAGCAGCTGTTATTTTTTAGACTCTTTATATCCAAAATTGTTACAAATGGACATCTGTTGTCACACAATGTAATATAGATATATTGTTCCAGCAGTTCAAAATGCATTAAATGCCATTCAGTAGTGTTTAATTTTTAGTTAAATTGTGTGTGTGTGTGTGTGTATGTGGAACTGAAAGCAAGAAAAAGAGAAATTGTGGTGGGGGGTGGTGAAGCAGTTAGGTTATACGGTAATGAAAGAGGGCACTGTTTTAGGTCATGAACGCACTGCACACTGAGAATGAGGAAAACACACTCTGGGTTACAGAACTGCGCACACACTGATATTTTCAGACATGGGGATCAGAGAGGGGAAACAGAGTGAAAGAGCTCTGTGGAGAAGAAAGAAAACCAGAAACAAGGAAGGAAAGGACAGAAAGAAAGCATAAAGTGAGGTGTATTAGTGAAAGAGAGAGAGAGAATGAAGAAAACAATGTAGAAGAAAGCAACTGAGAAGAATGAGAGAATGAGAAAGAATGTGCAGGCTTTAGAAATGGGCTCAGAGAAACAGCGCTGCACTAATCCTGCAATTCCTCTTTATTTATCTCTCTTTCACTCTCTCTCTCTCCCTCTCTCTCTCTCTCTCTCTCTCTCTCTCCCTCTCTCTCTCTCTCTCTCTCTCTTTATCTCTCTCTCCCTCCCCTGCATGGTCTCTGAGTAAACATTTGCATTACATCGTCAGAAACGAAGCTGCTCCCACTGACCCTTCAGGCGTGAAGGAGAATATTTAATGATGGATTTAAACGCTGCCTCTACAAATCTGCTTAAGTTAAGACATGAATCAGACCCTGCTTCTTAAATTTGCTCGGATATATCAAAAGATTCAAATTCTTCATCTAAAAATGAGACATATTTTACCAAATGTTTCAGATATTCTGAATAATAGTCAGTCTGACTTAGTCTGTGATTCAACAGTTTCAGACACACAGTAAAGCTTGTCCACTTTTGCATAACATCTTACATGATTTTGTTCTCATTCTCATTCAAGCCCTGTATAGCAGTATTCAGCACAACCTTAGCTAATAATGTTCCAGAAACACCCCTATACATTAGAATAAGACACATTAGTCTGTACACACACTCAATAAACACCCAAGTCAATTTGAAGCCAATTTTTTCACTAATGTCCAGAGTCATAGACCTCCCATACTGTTTTCTCCCCTGATCAAACTCAGAAAGGTTTTGATGATGAGTTGAATCCAGTGTATATGTGAGATTTGTACACAGAGAAGGGTTTCCTGTGAACCACAAGGCCTGGCATAGCGGCATGTGATGCGGGTGAGTGGGGTTGGGTGACAGCGAGAAGTTCCTTTTGTTGCGCATGGTGTCGGAGTGAGTATTTTTGTTTTGTCACGATTACCTAGAAGCAGCAGAGAGCAATTACATTTTGTGGTATACAGGGTATAGTGACTAGTGATTGCATATTGCACCATGTGTGGGGTTGGAGAATGGCTTTTATCTTTCAAAAATTTAGCCTGGGGGGCCACCACGGAGACATGCTATCAGCAGAAACACTGCAGAGCACGGTTGTCTAGCACTGCAGTGGAGATTCACGGATCTCTGTTCTGCTCTGTTTGTAACTTTAAGAAGTGCTCATTTCCTTTTAGACAGTGATGTAAAAATGATGGAGTCTGCTTTTAGATTTTATCTGCCGTATCTGTGGTTGGACAGGCCCTAAGGCAGCGCATGTCTTATTTAAAGACATAATCAGAGGGTACCAATGATAGTTTGTGAGCTGTTCATATGGCCAAACACATGAAGTTGTAATTAGATTTATGGTTTGGATTGGTCAGCGGTTTGGTTGCTGTTTAAACTTTCCAATCACTCTCTTGGCTGAGAGACAACCAAACAGGAAATGACCAGAATCCCAGCTGGGATCAGACAGCTGTCCGTCACCTGTGTTTCCTCCCAGTTTGCCTTTTCATATCCTTTTGTAGCTCTGAGGAATCTCCTAATGGCAAACCGCCCAGTATTTATTTGAGTGTTTATGTGTTTGTTTGGTTTGGTAATATGGAAATAGCTTTAGGACATTCTGTGCCCCACTTCCATTATACAATATTATAATATGCATGTGTGTGTTTTTGTGTGTGTTTTCTGTGTTTGTGTGTTTGTTTGTTTTTTACTGTTTTTTATTTTAATGTTTTGTGCATGTGTGTGTGTTCTATGTGTTTTTTTTTTTATCTTGACTTCAGACCATAGCCAGGTGTAGACAGCAGTAAAAATCATCATCGTCTTACTATACAAAATCTATACTGTGTACACGTCAGAGAGAACACGACAGCTCACTCTGCACACTTTCTTTAAAGCATACATCTGCTTGTGACCGTGGGAACCCCAGTAACTGAGTTACAAGCCCTCATAACTGAGTTAAAGCTGAGTTACAGTCAGACAGCGGAGCAGTACGTCTCACAGCAAAATCGAGGAAAAAGGCCAGTATGTATCTGAAGCTAAAGCAAACTGACACAGCAGGCAGGAACAATATTTATGGACCAAGGAAATAAAGCAGCTTTGGTTGGGCTGCCTTGCACGTTCGGCAACAATGCAGAGAATGTGATGATTTTAACTGCCCACAACAAAGAAAACACAGAAACGTAACCAAATGCCTACAGCTTCAAAAAACAGCTTCCATAATTTTCATTTTTCATTTAAATTATCAACACATTCTGTGTGTGTTTTAGGCAGTTTATTGTCTTCTCCAGCAGTCCCTGATGGTGGGAAGTCTTCTGAGGACAAGCTAAATCCATCCATGACTACCCATCACCCCCTACCCCCACCCCCAATGATTCAGGGCCTGAAGTAAAATTCTTAATTCATGTAGAAATAATGTAAACATTTAAAAAATTATTAATCTCTCTTTCTCTCTCTCTCTCTCTCTCTTTTTCTCTCTATCTGTCTGTCTCTCTCTTTTTCCTCTCTCTCGCTTTCCTCCACCCTCTCTGCATGCATACACACATGACATAGTTGTTAATCCTGCTAGTGGGGTCTGTTATTGTTGAATATGTAGCTCTTTGTGTGTTCAGAAGCACATGAACTAGTGTATCAACATGTGTGTGTGTATATGAGAAATGTGTATGTGGAAACTGTGTGTGTGTGTGTGTGTGTGTGTGTGTGTGTGTGTGTGTGAGCAAATATGTTGAACCTGAGCAGCTGCTGTAGGATTTAGGCAGCTGGATATGGATAGCAGAGTGGAAAAATGTGTGTATGAGATAGAGAGAGACGGAGAGAGAGAACAAAAGGAATGATAGAAAAATCTCCAAAATAATGTAGGGAATGTGTGTGTGTATGTGTGTGTGTGTGTGTGTGTCTACAGCTGTTCTGTGGTGAGAGTTCACAAGTACAGAGGAACCAAAAGTCTCACCACATTTGCCCTCTATGAATATCTAATCCTGTGTGTGTGTGTACCAAAACAGATCACCCACTGAGCTTGCAACCTGTGGCCTCTGCTGCTGGTAATAATACCTGATTGAGCAGTTTGTCTGAAAGTGTGTGTGCTCTTTTTTGTTGTTGTTGTTGTTGTTTTTTTGAGGGGGGGTCATATAATATAATATAATACAATTATTTATAATAAAAATAAATATAATATAAAGTTTTGGATATTAATGCTAAAATAAAAGCTCTCATGCCAATTGTATTATTGTGTTATTGTGCTTTATTATTTAAAACTGTCATTATGGCTGGTTAGACAACATGCAATTAGGAACATGCAGGATTTCTCTCTACTAGAGACTACTGAAAAGGAAGGTAAAGGAGAAGCCTGCAGACACTCATGAAGAACTGCAGGATGACATGACAGTTATAGGAACAACACAGAACAATAAGCAGTGAACTGCATAGTGATGGTCTCTGTTCCTGCCCACAAAAATCCTCTGCTGAAACCCAAGCACATAGATGAGTGTCTTATATTCACACACAAACATTTAGACAAATCAGGGCTGTTTAACACAATTATGACCCTCCCATAGATTCAACTGCTTCTGTATTGTGGGGTAAACCATGTGTCTTCTCTCTGCAAAATTCTCCGGTGTAGCAAGGGATCAAGAGATGTAGGATCTGGGGGATGGAGGGGGAGGGAGGCTACAACCCTTACATTATCAGGGTCATAAATGAACACGTGGAGGATCTCAAGGGTCTCCTTTAGACAGCTGAGTCTATACACTCCAAACTACAGCTGTGCTCATCTCTCTCTCTCTCTCTCTCTCTCTCTCTCTCTATCTCTCTCTTTCTTTCTCTCTCTCTCTCTCTCTCTCTCTCTCACACTCTGTCTCTCTTTCTTTCTCTTTCTCTCTTACTCACTCACACACACGCACACCCTAGTGTGTTCCTATCTGTGTAGGGTGTTTCCATGTTCTTGGTATATGAATTTATGAACCTTGACCTTCAGCTTCATCCTCTTTCTCGTTTTAATAAACAGCTGCTGAGGAAAAATGTCCCCACTGTGTCAAAAATGTAGGATTTTTATCATCTTGGGGCAGCTCTCAAGTCAAAAGATCATAAAGACCTAAATGCATATACATAAACACACACACGGACACGTCTCTCTGTCTTTCTCTCTCCAGGGCGACCTATTTCTTTTTAATTATGTTAGCGTTTGTCCAGATTAATCCCCAGAAATGTTTTTCTGTCTGTCTGTCTGTCTACGTGTCTGTGGTTCTGTCTCTGTCAGTTTTCCACTCTCTATCACTTCTCCTCGTCTGCTCTCTGTATTTCTCTGCTCTATTTCATACTCTTGGCACTTTGCACTACCCTGAACTTTTGCCTTGCATCACTCTCTCTCTCTTTCTGCTCTACCCTCTCTTACTCTTTCTTTCTCTCTCTTTCCAATTTTCTCACTTCTCTCTCTCTCATTCTTCTTCCATTTTTCTCACTCTTTCTGCTTCTCTCTCTTTCTTCTACTCTCATTCTTTTTCTGCCTCTCACTCTTTCTGCCCCTGTCTCTTTGTGTCCTTTACTCGTCACTTTCTTTCATTCTTTCTGCCTCTCTAATTTTTTCCTTCACTGTTTTTTGTTTTTCTCTCTTTTGTGTTTCTTTCTGCCTCCCCTACTTTTCTGCTTCACTTTCTTTGCTTTTTTCTTTCTTACTTTCTTTCTTTCTGACTTAATTCTCTTTCTGCTCATCTCTGTCTTTGTCAGTCACACTCACATACACGTACACCTGTGTCCTTTCCTTCTCTCTCGCTCTCTCTCTCTCTCTCTCTCTCTCTCTCTCTCTCTCTCTCTCTCTCTCTCTCTCTCTCTCTCTCTC
>JBBPDA010000009.1:19561408-19589320 GCA_037974385.1 Arnoldichthys spilopterus
ACACACACACACACACACACACACACACACACACACACACACACACACACACACACACACACACACACACAGACTGTATGAGGTACTGTAACTAAATAGGTTCCCTCTCTGTCTTTCTCTCTCCAGCCATGTCCTGGTTCTCCTGTAGATTCCAGGGCGGAGCAGTGTGCTACCTTCAACAGTAAAGAGTTCATGGGCCGAGTGTACGACTGGGAGCCGTTCACTGAAGGTGAGAAGGAAAAGCAAAGGGAAAAATAAGACAGGTCACAGAAAGAAGAGAAGCTGGGGAGGAGGGGTCTTAACTCTGCTCTACAATTAAAGATTCTTTTAGTAGTCTAGAGAGAGAGAGAGAGAGAGAAAGAGACTTCAGGGAGCAAAAGAATGGCAGTATAAATGAGAGCTATGTGAGCAAGAGACAGAGACATAGAGAAAGAGAAAAAGAAACAGAGACTGTAAATCCCACCAGTCATTTAGAAAAAATGAAGGAAGTAATTGTGGAATGAAAAGGAGAATAAGTGGCATACTAGGAGGTGTGTAATTGATACCCTTAAACACACACAGACACACACACAGAAATGAACAAAAGGGACTTGGAGAAGAGAAACGATGGGCCGTGTAGTCGTGGCAACCAGCTAAGAAATGGCAACAGCACTATTGGATGGAAAACAGGATAAAAGAAGGAGGGAGGGAAGGGCTAAATGAGTGAAGAATAAGTAGACACAGAAGGAAGGAAGAGGAGTGAAAAAAGATATAAACAGTGGGAAGTGTAAAGCATTAGTTCAAATGGTTCCCTGTACTGTAGAACAGAGGAAGAATAGAAAAGCACTGACACAAGAACCTCATGCAACACACAAGGCAGGTGCTGATATAAAAGTTTTTCAGCAGTGCTTGAAGGCTTCTGTACAGCTTCTATAATTCAAACATTTTGTGTAAATATGACCTTAAACATCATCATAAAAGCACCTAAAAAGAACCTATCTAAACAAATTAGATAAAAATATTCCATAATAACTAAAACATGATACTATCACCACCATATTTCACAAAGGGGATAAAGTTCTTATGAAGGAAGGTTCTTATTTAAAAGTCCACAAATCATTTTTACTAATTGCCTTCTGGCTTGTCTACTTGATCTTTAACAAACTGCAGATGGGCAGAAATGCAACCCTGGGACCTTGTTGTGCACACTATTATTGATCAGTGTTTTTTTAGGGTGGACTCGTGAACATTAACAGGAGCCAATAGGAGCGAGGTCTTACCCTGATTTCCGTTGTGAACTTGCAGACTATTTGACGGTTTGCTCTAGGAGGGATCTTTGTTGGTAAAGTGAACTGTGTAACAAAGGTTTTTCTCAGGTCCTCACAAATGTCTTTTGTTTGTGCCATTGTGCACTTCAACAAACGAAAAAGATTAGACTTTTGTAGATCCCTGTTTAAAACTTTATCCAATTTTGATCTTTAAAAATAAGTGTTTTGATGTTTAAAAGTAGTTAAACCTGTTCTGTTTATTAAAGCCTGTTAAGAAACTGTTTAATTGCAGTAAAAGGCCTCATTTCTGTAATTTTTTGCTATCCCTCCTACCAGACTTTTACGGTTTCTTTTGCAGATTTTACAGTGTACAATGTGTGGCATACCTTCAATGTGGAGATCAAAGTGTGGAAAGTTTTTTTTAAGCATAAACACTGTCTCATGAATTTTTCAGTTTTTTTTTTTTTTCTTTGGTTTCTCCTGCATTTGTGTGTGAAAGGGTAGCAATGTGATCTTTACAGTGAACTATAAACATGACAATAACACACTAAATAATTATAAGTCCTCATAGGTAGGAACAAAACTGGCATTTTTGGTCTTATTTACTCTGCCATTATTTTATTTTTTTCTTGTCACAGTTAGTCTTATCATAACTCAGGTTTGTAGCTAAATATCTATACATCAGCTAGGCTGCAATGTCCTGCTACATGCTGTTCATGCCCAGCACAATTAGCTACCTAACAGAAGCCTCCTTGTCCCAAATTGTTAAATATTGGTGGTCCATTTTATGTTTTTTTCCCAATTACAGAGGCTATATTTTGTTACTTTTTATCTGTTGTGTAAAAATTTTTATGAAAGCTGCCAGAATATGAAGAAAATGTCACAGTGTTCTGTCTTTAAATCACTGACCACCTTAAAAACCAGATTAAAATAAATTGTATTTTTATTGTATATTTGGAATTGTATTTTATTGTTTATATTTTACTTTTACAAAAAGAAGAATAACATTAAACAAACATCATTATTTGAAAAATTATTCACAAATATTTCAAAATTTGTCAAAATCATTCCACAAATATATGAAGCAAAGTGTCCTGAATATTTAAGCTGTTTCATTAATAGAGGTCAAGTGATAAAGTGAATCCTGTGCTGTGATGAGTAGTTCAGTAATGACAGTATTGAACAGACAGGCCTCAGAAACCAGAGCAATGGTTTGGTCTAGAGAATAAATTTTTACTTAAAAAAGAACAGTGAGCTACAAAATTGAGCATGTTGATTCATCATTTTTTCTTTTATTTTCTATGATTTCCAGAACTTTGATTCGGTTAGGATCCCAGATGCAGTCCTCCTCTAGGCCACTCTTCACCATTCCACAGTTTGGTGGTACCCATGCTGTGTCATACCCCTTTTCGTGCCATGTCTTCTGTAATGGATGACCTTGCTTGTCAATCTTCTTCACTTTTCCCGTCCTCACCCTCAGCTTCAAAACAGCCAGTTTCTCTCCTGGCTGTGGATGCAGTGGGTAACGCTTTGCCTTATCCAGGCTCCTGCTGACATAAACGCCACGTCCCAGCATTCCATCAGATGAGCATTTGAAGCCGGAGAGTTTGATATTGTTTGCTGCTTCCATTGTAGTTCCATGGTACATGATATAGTTTCTACTGCCCCTGTAGTCTGATTCAAATGTAAGGCCTTTCTCATAATCCATTTCCACTTTTGCAGTAAAAGTGACCTGTAAAAGCAGGTGCAGGGCTTGTAAAAAAAGGTAATTTTTTCATTTTTTCAATCCAGTTCAGTAACAATATGAACATAAAATATAAAAAAAGTTTTCTCAATATAATCTTAAGTACCAGAAGCCTAACGTAATATACAACCCCATAATGAAACACTATGTAAAATGTTGTGTAAAAAACAGAATGTGTTGATTTGCAAATCATGTAACCCTTTATTTTATTAAAAATAAAACAAAGACAACATATCAAATATTTAAACTGGGAACACATCTGTTGGAACATCTCACATCTAATTAGGTTCATTGGTAACAGGTCAGTAACATGACTGGGTTTTAAAAGAGCCTCCTCAGGCAAGACTGCACACTCTGTGGAGGGTGGAGAGACCTCTGCAGAGGTCACATTTCTTTGTGGTGCACTTTGCGTCACTGAGTGTGTTATATAAGACAAAATAAGTCACTTTCACTTTCAAGTAGTGCATCTGTCACCTGACACCCATTGAAAACATTAAAAAAACTGTTGGTCAGTAGAAATCTAAAATCAGGCAAGAATGGGACAACATTTCACTTTAAAAACTCCAGCAACTGGTCTCCTCAGTGCTTAAACATTTACAGAGTGCTGTTAAAATAAGAGGTGATACAACACAGGCAACAACATTGCTGGCATCAGACTTGAGCATACATTTAATATAATTTATCGGTTTCAGTATTGATTTGTATTATTCTTTTTAATTTTGCAATTAATTAAGGGTGTACATGACCTGAAAGTCATCACTTTCTGTCTTTATTTACAGTTTACACAGCACCCCAACTGTTTTGGAAGCAGGCTTGTAATAACAAACTGCTTCTTTATGTAAGTAAAATTACAGCCCCTTTATGTTAAACAGTATCCACACACTGCGCTGTAAGTAATATTTTTGTGGGGTTTTAGTAAAAGTTTCCATTAGTAATGTGTATGTCAGTATATTTAATGACCTGCACATGATCAGCCTGTTATAAGAACCAGCCCACCCCTCCCGACCTCCATAAATATCACTAACCAACAACCCAAAACAAATCCAACCCAACCCGACTCGCAATGTTTCTGTAGGTTATTTTTAATTTAGACAGTAAGCTGTTTTGTCACTTTTTGACTTGCCCTGCTCACTGACCTGATTTGCTTGTTTTAAAGATTAGTTTTCAAAGAAAATGAATCCTCATCAGTGTCAGCTCCTTCTCAAGATTTCGTTATCTGAAAAGAAGTTTCGATCCATCTCTGTTGTTTAAGGTTTAAATTCATATGAGCAAAACAAGTCCCAATGCTCATCAGTTAAAACTGCTACAGGGTTTAAGTCACATTTTTCCAGTTACAGCTTCACTTTCTGTTTGCCAGAAGCTTCACATATAGAATACCTTGAGCTTTCCAGCTGTCTTTGTTTTGCATTGTCTGATTAATAAGAATGTACTTCCTCAAACAAATCTCTGTGTTAAACAGAATCGTTGCTTGACTTGAAGAACGCACCTTAAACATTTAAACTGGTACTTTTAATGTCATTTTTTGTTACAGCTGAATCTCTTGACTCTAAGCAGTGTACTGACAGTAAAGAAAAGTAAAATATATTGTCCAGAAAAGAGAAACAGAGAACGATATGAGATTTCTCACCAGCTGACAAGGTTCAGTTATGGGTGTTGAAGTAAATGTCCAGTGATTTTCATATCGCGTTTTAGACTGTGGCTGTACTTTCAGTTTGTGTATGCCTTTACAGTACACATGTTACCTTTGCCCAGCTGCATGATAATTATTTTAAAATAGTTTCACTTTCACCCTTTTTGTCACTCTCACAGAGAAGTGAGTTGCATGTGTTGCAGAAACTACACACACAATAAAATCACAAACTATTAAAGGACTCATCAAAGTGCAGTAATGTTTAACGTGTAGACTCTCTTAAAGCTTCAAATGGTTTTATTTACTACCCAGATCACATATGGACACTACGCTGCGATATGTGAGTGAAAGGTATAATAGTTGTGGTTGTTGTTGTTATTGTTGTTCACTTTGCTGATGGGGTGCTCAAGCCATTATGCCGTTTTTGTTTTGCTTACCCAACTTGTTTGACAAAAGAAGTGAATTTGTCACCCCCGTTGACAAAAATATATCACCAAACCCCTAAAACCTTTGCCCACCATCTATATCTGAGCACATGCCCCTCTAAAAGTTTTTGCATGGCTTTAAAAGGTGTTTTGCTGTATGTTCTGAACAGATAAGCGTGTGAACTGTGTCTGTGAGCCATGGAGATCAAGAGACTGTGATATGCAGCTGTTTGAGAAGTGTTACACTGTAGCTGCACTGTAACTGTTCACTAGCTGTTATATACATTATTTTTAGAGGTTCCACTTGATTGGTACTGATGGAGGGGGGCATTTATGGCTTGGCATTAGGGGGCCATCAGTCTGTTTGTGTGTTTGCGTGTGTGTTTTTCTGTCCCTGGGAGATCATTTTTGCTAGGCGCCTCTCTGTAGCCCATTGTGTGATTGAGTGTTTGCGGTTTGTGTGTGTGTGTGTGTGTGTGTGTAGTAATTCCTGTTGGATGGTGCTGCTGTAGAGCTCTGTGTATGATTTGGCTGCTGTATGAGTCTAAAGACCCACTCAAAGAGAGAGAGGTAGATAAGCGAAAAGAAAAAGAGCGAGTTAGAATCATGCTGGGTTTATCTCTCCCGTTTAGCTCTATCGTTCTTGTTAAACATGCCCTCCCTCTTTTTTTCCCAATCTTGTTCGTCCAAGTCTTTCATTCCTTGAGTCTGATGCCAAAGACCTCCACCCAGCTCTGATTAGAATATGCTGTTGAGTGTATGTAGGAGGAACAGAATAAAAGACAAAATACTGAATTATAACAAGCATGTGAGGAGAAAAAGATTGTAGAAAATGGAACAAATGAGAGAGAGAAACTAAAAAGAAATAATGAATAAATGTAACAAAGACATGTAAGAAGAAAAATATTGTAGGAAACAAAAGTGGGGACAAAAGTGTAAACGGGTTTATGGGGAATTCTGGTGGGAGTCAGTGTGAACCGGCCAGAAGGAGCTGGAGATGGAGGAGAGACAGCAACAGTAAACACAAAGATTAGGGAGTAAACTTGAACGTCGCAGCTTGTAGAATGATATCATCAGAATTATCTGCTGTTCTCACAGGCTGGCTACACAGAGAGAGAAAGAGTAAGAGAGAGAGAGAAAGAGTAAGAGAGAGAGAGAGAGAGTGAGAGAGAGAGAGAGAGTGAGAGTGAAAGTTAGAGATAGTGTGAGTCCGAGTCCATGTCCCCCTGTAGGCCTGTGTGTGTGTGTGTGTGTGTTCCGGTACATGGATTTGGAGGGGACTCAGGCTTGGACCTTAAACACACACCAGCAGCTGTGTTATTAGTGGCAGTGTGAGTGTTGGTGCTCCACGGGAATCAGTCACAGTGCACTTCACTCACACTTCACTTACACTGCCCACCAGGCTTGGATTAGGTCAGCACAGGTCCCTGGGGCCGTGACAATTCCAAGGGCCCCTTCCACTATTGTCACCAAATATATTGAAGCTGTTATAGACTTGTACTGTTTTACACTGTAGCTTTTAGTATTCAGTGAAAAAAGTGTCAGAATGTCATTTACGCTGGGGACTCTGGGGCCATGCCCCCTCCAATTTTAGTTGGAGGGCTGTTTCGTCCCAGTCAGTTTCTAAAAGATCAGTACATTTAATTCTCTCAGGTTTTCAAATTATACCCCCAAGATTGAGAAATATGATGGCCACCCCAACTCGCACTCAACAAATATGTTCAACCTTCCCCAGCCCCCAATCCCTCTCAGCCACCCTGCTTTGACATGATATGATCAGTAGAGTCCACCACCACTTTTCAAACCAAACTGGGTCCCTGGTCTTCAGCCCCACCCATATTTAAATATAATTAAAACAAATAAATTAATAAGCATATAATTGAATATAATTTCTATAATAACAAAATTGCTTTATTACTAAAATGTTAATTTTTATTATTATTATTATTTTTCAGTTATTTATTTATTTATTTAAAATATATGACCAAAATATACACAAATATAATAAATATATTACTATTAATAAATACTGATAATATAATTAAAAGTATAAAAATATAAACACAAATAACATATTTGGTATTGTAATTAATGTACATAAATGTATATAAATATAATTGAAATCTCTGCTGGTGTATAGCTCTGGGTCTCTCTCTCTCTCTCTCTCTCTCTCTCTCTCTCTCTCGCTCTCTTTCTCTCAGATCTCTCTCAAACTAGTTCTGCTTTCGTCCTGTGCTGTTCTTTCTCTCCTTTCTCTCGCTGCCATGTTCCCCTGTTCCCTCTGGCACAGTTTATTTAGAGATGGAGATACCGGGGAAGCAGCTTTAGACAGAAGAGATTCCACCGTCTACAGACCCATGCATTGCTGATGTACACAAACACGCACACACTGATAGAAAGAGAAGGAGAGAAAGGGAGAGCAATTAGGCATGGAAGAAGGAAGGAGGGACATGACAGAAAGAACCATAATTTAACAGGGAAAAATGTGTAGATCACTCCTCTCTCAGTGTGTCTCTCATCCCCCTAACGGCCCCCTCTCTTTCTGTCACTGTCTCCATCATAATCTCTCAAAGATAACTCTAACAGAGTGGAACAGAGAGGTGGGGTGGGAAATCCCTTTCCCCCTCGCTCCCTCACTCACTATCGTTCTCTCTCTCTCTCTCTCTCTCTCTCTTTCACTTGCTCCCTCTCTCTTCTCTTGCCTTTGGTCTTGCACTCTGTCTCCTCTTCTCCCCCTCTGCTCTGTCTGTATCCCTCTTTCTCTTTCTCTCTGTCTCTCTCTCACACACAGTTACACACACACACACACACACAAAGACAATCTCTCTCGCTCGCTCTCTCTCTTTTTCTCTCTGTTTTGTGTCATCTTAATTATGGTTATAATCAGATTGCCCACCTGTGTGTGTGTGTGTGCATGTGTGTGAGAGAGAGAGAAAGAGAGTTATGAGGCACTTTTGATTTGTGCTTTGACTTTTTTGAGTGTTAGATTGGTGTGTAATGAGCAACAGAGATAACGTGTGTGTGTGTGTGTGTGTAGCATGTGTGCATGTCTGCTTGTGTGTATGTGTGAATACGTCTTGAGGGCTTGACTCGGTTAAGTAAGAGGGTGAAAGGAAACGCAAAAATATTACTCCTTCTGAAATTCTCTCTTATGATCTGATCTTCAGTTCCACTGAACACGCCTCGATGTTCACAGCAGTGCCTAATGCTGTAAATATCTTCGATGTACGTTAAAGTAGTGTGTGTGTGTATTTGTCTGTCTATCTTTCTTGCATGTCTCATTGTAAGTTAGCCCAGACAACTCATCTGCTCAAAGTTAGCGAATGAGCTGCTAACTTTTCCTATTGTATCTGACCCAGGCCTCCTCCTCACTCCTTACTTCTGCACCTGTATGCTGAACAGTCAGCTTTGCCCCTGATCAGCCTGTATTTTGTCTTCCTTTTTATCATTCTCATGCACAGACCAGTAGTTAGACAATGCTGTTTTTTTGGGAGCATGTATTGTTTGTGTAAGCTTGTGTTTCTCTCTCGCTCTCTCTTTCTCTCTCTCTTTCTCTCTCTCTCTCTCTCTCTCTCTCAGTGGGCTTGGAGCAGCAGTGTAAGCTGACGTGTCGGCCAGTTGGTTATCGGTTTTACGTGCAGCAGGCGGAGAGAGTGCGAGATGGGACGCCGTGCGCCAACAACACTCCCAATGATGTGTGTGTGGGGGGGAGCTGTCTGGTGAGAACTGCCACCTATAACACATCCATTACTGACCCCCTCACTCTAAACGCAACACCTTCACTTCTGCGCACTTGTGTATCAACAGTGTACGTATTGATTATTGATTAAAAAAATAAACTCTTGCAGCACGTGTTGTCTCCTTCCTGTAGCCTCCCAAAGCTTCGGGTTTGGGCTAAAATGGAGGGAGAAGAAAACGTGTGTGATTGTTTTACAACATGACAAATGCTAACGAACGGGTGCAGTCACACCTCTATAGTGGAGCTCAGGGTGATATAAGCTTATGTCAGTTTGAGCTGTGTTCAGCTGGACGATGTTTTCAGTAACACTTGAAGATGAAACCACATTACGGAGAACCCATTGTAGTTACAGAAACACAAAAACTTTACACTTTACACCAGCTCAGGGACATTTTCAGTGCACCATCACTTGACCATATTATAATTATATATTAATATAATTAAAGTGATATGCTAATGTGTTGGGTAATGTTATCAAGCTGGGTAGGATGCATGTAGCTAAAGATAACACTATAAACGTGTTCATCGTCACATGTTCTGTTCCTTACAACATTTCCATTTCATCTCCACAACCCAGCTTTTTACAAGTTGTGGGTTTCATTATGGTGTGTCCATCTCTCTAGGAACATGTAACCTAATTTCTCTTTTTCACTCTTTCTCTCTCTCTCTGTCTCTCTCTCTCCTCTCTCTCTCCCCATCAGAGTGAAGGGTGTGATGGTATGCTGGGCTCAGGTTTGGTGCGTGATCGGTGTGGTGTGTGTGGGGGCGGCGATGGGTCGTGTGAGCGGGTCACTGGGAGTTTTGAGAACAGCAGCGTTCCACTTGGTTACCACAAGATCCTGGACTTACCACCCGGAGCTACGGCCATCAACATCACAGAGAGACACCACAGCCCCAACTACCTGGGTATGTAAGAGGATGTGTGTGTGTGTTTGTGTGTTTACTTCTCATTTTAAGGTTTTGGTTTAGTTCTGTTTAATTCTGTATATAACCCCAACTGCTGCCCTGACTCTGCCCTGAGTAAAATTACTTCTGTTTATTTTAAATACAAATAGATGGAAATGCCGTCCTCATCTTACTACTTAGACCTTTTAGATCCGGGGTTTTCCAAACAACTATACAGTCCAGGTCACTGCAGTAGAGTAGAAATCTGAGAGTCTGTGTCTGTCAGACTGAGAATGAGTGTACACTACATGTGCGTGCATGTGCTTTTGTATACAGACACATATGCGTGTGCCAGCGTGTATATGTGCCTCTGTGTGTGTGTGTGTGCCCTTGAGTGACTCTACTGTGCTAGACTAAACTTTTAATATAAGGTAAATGAAACATCCTTTTGCTCAGACTTCCTGTCTGTCTGTCCCTCTCTCTCTCTCTCTCTCCCTCTCTCGCTCTCTCTCTCTCTTTCATCCTCTTCTTCGTTCTCTATATGTGGAGTATATTTATGTGTAAATGTATTATGAAATATGATCTGAAATGCTTTTATTGCTTATTTGTGTATATGTGTGTGTCTCTGTGTGTCCAGCACTGCGGAGCGGCACAGGTCAGTCTGTGGTGAATGGCCGCTGGGCGGTGGATCCTCCAGGTGAATATGAGGCAGGAGGAACGATGTTTGTGTACAGCCGGCCCAGAGGAGAGAAGAGAGGAGAAACACTGACCGCCACTGGACCAACAACTACGCTACTACAGCTATATGTAATAATATACACAGCTACACTACTGTTGAGATGAGGCATTCAGTGCAGTAGAACAAACTACAGCCTTCTGAGCCTTCTGTGTGTGTGTGTGTGTGTGTGTGTGTGTGTGTGTGTGTATATATATATATATATTATATATATATATTACTGATCAATATCATATATATATATCAATATCACACACATCTGTATTTTTAGTTGCTTAATAACGGTGATGAATTATTAATTTGTATTTGTTATTAATCTCTCTTTCCTTCTCTCTCTCTCTCTCTCTCTCTCTCTGTCTCTGTCTTTCTATAGATAATTTTCCATGGACAGAATCCAGGTATAGACTATGAATACTACATACCAATGAAGAAGGAAAAAGAAAAATTTAGAGAGTGGGATGGAGGGAGTGCACCTCTCAGAGAGATCAGTGAGTTTCTTTCTTCATCTCTCTTTTTCTTCCCTCTCTACAGTCATCAGTCTGTCTTTCTTCTCTCTCCCACTCTCTTTCTCCCTCTGTTTCTGTCCATATCTACCCTGTTTACTGAGTCAATATTTCTCTAACGTGTGTGTGTGTGTGTGTGTGTGTGTGTGTTAGCCAGCCATATTTCTTTTGGCCTATCATCTCTGATCTCATTGGGCATCACTGCAAAAATGTTCTGATCATTTGGAACGCAACTTGCATCTCTGATCCCACACACACACACGCGCACACACACACACACATTTGTGCTGGCAGTTTGAGTGAATATTGCATGGATGCGTTTTGAAAGGGCATAGATTGAAGTAAGTGAATGTATTTGTGTGTAGGAAAGTGTGTGTGTGGGTGGGTGGGGAGGGATTGCCAACTGTTGTAACTCATGACTCGTGAATCCTGGACTGTGTGTGCGTTCCTAAGACACCAGCAGCATCCACCCTCTCTCTCCCTCTCTCTCTCTCTTTCTTTCTTTCTGCCCCCCCTCTCTGTTCTTCAATTTGGTTCAGTTTATTGGACTTTATTAGCACAGCTGCTTTACTGCAGTATTGCCAATGCAATTGGCAAAGAAGCTGGCTGGCAAAAAACAAAACAGCAAAACAGTAAACAGCAAAACAAAAACAGAACCCAATGTTTAACAACAATATTTGCCTTATTCTTTATTAATATATACATTTTCTCTCTCACTCTCTCTCTCTCTCTGTCTCTTTCCTAGGTGCTCTTGTGGTGGCTGTTGAAGACCCTGCCTCGCCTGTTTCCTCCTCTTCCTCCTCTTCTGCTAACTCTGATAAGTGGGCTTTGGAAAGCACCCGCCCACGGAGCTCAGGGTCCAATCGGAATGCTCGAATCCCTCCTCGGACCGACATCCCACTGGACAACCAACCTGTATTTGTGTGGATAAGGGGCAGAATGACAGAGTGCTCTGCCTCCTGTGGGAAAGGTCAGACAGTGTTTAGGTGTGTGTGTTTGTGTGTTTGTTTGTGTGTGTGAGTGTGTGTGTGTGTGTGTGTGTGCGCGCTCGTGCATTAATTTCAAATTTTTTGGTTTTGGAGTTCAGTTCTGCCCTGTTCTGTGCTGGTAACACAGATGTACACTGTTAGAATACATAGCTATGTTAATCTCACGGTGCAGCAGCAGTAAACGCTGAGCTTGTGGGAGCAGTTAATTTTTTTCACAGCCATGTAGAACCTCATGTAGGACAAGGAATGAAACTGTAAATACGGATGATGAACATGATAAATTAATAATAATAAAAATGTTTAGCCGCATGGAGGAGATGGGTGCTTTCACTTCAGGATAGGCTGATTGTTTACATTACTGTCTGAATTTTCACAAGTTTGGGTGGAGCTGAGGGGGTGTGTTTCACTATTTATACTGAAAAAATAAGCTCTTGCCAAATGTGCAGCCCTACTGGTGTATGGGGTTCTCCCTAACGGGCATGCCAAACATGTGCTAAGAGCCTGGTGCCAAATGTAGAAGTTTCAATTATACAGTAATTATTATGTTTTATTGTGTGGTTTTGTGTGTGTGTGTGTGTGTGTGTGTGTATTTTCCAGCTCTGTTTTAGATTAGTTTGATTAGATTGTGGAGGTTTTGTGTTTTCTGCTTCCCTCTTGTGGTGAGGCTCCAGCGCTACAATTCCTGCCTAATTACACTTTTATTGCATGTGTTTGTGTGTGTGTTCATGAATGTGTGTATATGTAGGTTCTCAGTACAGAGAGATTGTGTGTGTGAACAGACACACTGATCAGGAGGCCCACGAGAGACGGTGCGACTCAGCCGCAAAGCCACTCCCAGAGGAGGAGCCATGCAATGTCCATCCCTGTCCACCCTTGTGAGATACTGTTGTTTGTTTCTTTTTGTATGTGTGTGTATATAAGTGTGTATATATGTGTGGAATCTAACAGTCCAAATAACTAGGTTTCTTGTGTTTGCTGTTGCTGGGTATGCCTTGACCACTGAAAGACATCAAAAAGTACGTTGTAAAGTGCTTTTTAGAGAAACTACACAGTTCAGAGCCAAAATATTCATTTTGTCACAAAGGGAAATGGTAAGGACTGAACAATTTATCATGTTTATATTAAAATTGCAGTTTGAAAGAGTTCAGTCTTAAACGCTGTGGTGTGTTAATTATAATAGACATTAGGAAAATAACAGAGATCTGATTACTCACAGCTTAAGAAATGGCATTGTGGCACAAGTTCGAAAAACCATATGTGCTGGTTTTCTTAGCAAGACAAGGCCAATGGCCACTTTAATAAAGCATATATTAATTTTGGCCTTTTGATTTTTTTTTCCTTTTACTTAAGTGAGCAACATAAAATCTTTTTCTATCATGCAAAGTAAAAGTGACTTATTTTAATTGTGAGCACACTCAATTACACACAAACTTCACCAGAACGAAATGGGACATTTGCATTTAACCTGTCACGCATGCATCAGCAGTCAGCTATCACAGCACACCTAGGCTCAGACGTAGTTAAGGTCAGTTTGAGAGGTGAGAAGTGTCTAGTGATTTGTCAATAACTACATTTTCTTGTTTTGTGTGCTGCTCCCGGGTGGTGTGTGGATGTAGTTGGGAGGCGGGCCCCTGGTCTGAGTGCAGTGTGTCATGTGGTTGGGGTCTGCAGCAGAGGCAGCTGCAGTGCAGGCAGAGTTTTGGAAACCGCTCCACCATGGTCCACCCTCAGCGCTGCGCTGGACTGACCAGACCAAACTCCACTCAGCCCTGCCAGCCCCGCATCTGCTCACGCTGGGAGATCAGCTCCAACTGGAGCACTGTGAGTGACACACACCAGCACATAGGAGCCAGAGTGAGAGAAACAGTGTGCATGTGTGTGAGTCGATTGATGCGTTTCATTGTGTGTGTGTGTACTGCATTAGTACTTACGTTTGTATGTTTGTGTGTATCTGTTTTTTTACATTTCTGGATGTGTGTGTTTTTATTGTGTGTGTATGTGTGCACATACAGTACACATGTGTGTTTTGTTTTTGACCCATGTGTGTGAAGATGTTTTGTGTTTGACCCATGTGTGTGAGTGTGTGTTTTGTATGTTTGCTTGTGTGAAAACTGTATGTATTTGTACCCCTCTCGCAGTGTTCAGTTGACTGTGGCGTGGGGAAAAGAATACGCAATGTTCGCTGTGTCAGTAACCATGGCAACGAAGTGAGCGAGGTGGAATGTAATGCCAGGCTCCGCCCACAGGGGAGCGAGGACTGTAACATGGGGCCCTGCATCACTAACTGGTACTTCACTGACTGGACAGACACTGTAAGTACTGCCTGGACTGCTGCACTTCAGATACTGCAGTACATCCCCATGTGTCATAGCACTGTTCTTTAACATTAGTTTCTGTCCGTCAGTTATAGCTTTTGATACAAGCTCTGTCTTTAAATTCCTTTCCAGTAAAATTGGGATATTTTGTAAAATGCAATAAAAATGTAAATCTGGAATTTGAAAAATCTTTTAATTAAGTGATAAAATTAAAATAAATGAGTATTATTGATTTGGCTGATTTTATTTTGCAAATATAAACACATACATACATTTTTTAAAAAGCCATCTTTTTGCATATTTTATATGCAGCACAAAGTGCTTAAAGGCAATGTGAGAAGCTTAAAATATAATAAATAAAGTAAAAAAAATAAATCAGAAAAATGATGGTGATAACAATAAATAAATGAATTACATTTTCTAGTTAAAGGCTAAAATGAAGAGATATGTTTTAGACTTTTTTTTTCTATTTGATTAGCTGTTGCCTAATTAAAGATACTGGAGACATACACTTGAGGATATCACCTAACTGACAACAGCAAGGTGGAGCAATGCAGGTTTTCATTGTGTCAATGTGTGTGTTTATAAATGTATTTGAGATTCTTGTGTGTGTGTGTGTGTGTGTGTGTGTGTGTGTCTGTGTGTCTGTGTGTGTGTGCCTCAGTGCTCTGCAACATGTGGTCCAGGTGTCCAGAGGAGGGAGGTGGTGTGTTTAACAAGAGGAACAGGACGTGGAAGGGATGGAGCAGGGGAGTGTGTGGGAGAAAAACCTGCAGATATGAAGGCCTGTAATGGGGGACCCTGCAAACCAACATCACTGTGGTACACTGGACCCTGGGGACAGGTGAGGCAGACTGTGTGTGCCATAACATCAAACTAATACAACATTTTTTTTTAAGTAATCTTTTTTTAAATGAAAGTATGTGAACAAATATGTAATAATTCAAGTTTTAAAGTGTACAAGTGGCTCCTGACTCCATACAGTCCATATATAGAAAACAGCCTGTTTTTAAGCTGTAATTAAAAATCAATAACACATTTATGCTTACATATGCACCCATCTACCCTACAGATGTTTAGTCTTGTCCAATCATGCTGAAGTTATAAGGGTGTTTTATTCCTGGTCTGCTTTTTGAAAGAGGCACACTGAATGGCAGCTATTCAGATCAGAAGTCATTTACATATGTTTACTCTTAAAGGCAGAGTAACAAAAGCAGCCTGTTTAATTCAAAAGTGGTAAAGACTATGTGTGTGTATATGTGTGTGTGTATGCAGAATTTATATAACATTGCTGGTGTGTGGTGTGTATGTGTGTGTGTGTGTGTTTGATCTTAATAGTATATTAACATTGTGTACATGTGTGTGTTCTGCAGTGTAGTGCTCCTTGTGGAAACGGAACCCAGCGGAGAGATGTTATCTGCGTCCAGAAGCTGGCCAGTGATTTCACAGTGACAGAGGCCAGTGAGTGTTCACACTTGGACAAACCTTCGCCTGTTCAGACCTGTGAACTACAGCCATGCAGAGCACAGTGGTTCACTACAGAGTGGAGTGTGGTGAGTGAGAGAGAGAGACTTGCCCATACCTGCACACAGACTTTTATACTGACACTATGGAGACGCCTTCATATCCATTCCATCTTTTGAAACAAAGGCATTAATAGGTTTTTCCATACTCTCCCATCTGCAATAACAATTTTCACTTTTCAGAGAAGACATTGGATGTTGGTGCATTCCTGTGAGGATTTGGTTGCATTTAGCCAGAAGAGCATTAGTGAGGTCAAGTGCTGATGTTGCATGATTAGTTGTGGACACCAGAACAAACACCACTCTGACTCTTCCTAAACATATTGGATGTGCTGGGCTTTATACCACTGAAAAGCGTTAGATCTTAATATGTGTGGCTGTTCATTTGGGTCCAATGATAATGGCAAGTCTCTTTATGGAGATTATACAAGCTGTGTGCACAGTGGGTCAGCTAAGTCAGCCACGAGAGCACTGTAAAGTAGCTAAATTCACTATTTGAATAGGGATGTGCACAGCTACTCGTATACCCAATTAATTTTTTATGCTTTTATGCGCTGAAAGGTGAAGAGAATATACAGGCTAATGACTCAGTGGAACACTGCTTTTATGTCTTAACAAGACTGTAAAAGATTTTGTTGGACTTGGCCATAATGTTTATTTTATTACATTTTGCTTCAATGAAACACTAGTGCCTTAAAACCAGAGTTCAGTAACAGTAAAGCAGCCCCCATAATAGAGACTGAGGAAGCTTAAAGCTGAAGCACATCTCAAACTCCAGAGAAACCTTAGGTATGTTTGCCTTTAAGTTAGCAAATGCTTTGAAGCTAGAGAACAAAAATGTTGTTAGCAGCTATGCCATAAGCCAACATAGAGGTTTTTGTAAGCTAAAAGTATTTATTTTAGGCTGTTTGAGAACATACAATGGGCGACATTCACACACATTCAGCCTACATCTTTGTACATCTTTGTACTACAACCAACACAAGGTGAAAATTTTACCCATTTGTCTGGAAAACTGAACTGTAATTTGGTTTTGAAAAGAAAAGTCAAGATTGATGTATCTTTGTTCTCAAGAGTTAATAATGTAACTGATTAAAAAAACTATTTATTAACCTAATTTAAAAGTTGGGACTTTTCGTAAAATACAACAAAAACAAAAATCAACAATTTGTTAAATCTTTTGAACCTTGATTTAACTTTGAAAAGTACACAGAAATTTCCTCTGATGTTTTGACTGACCAACTTGTTTCTGTTTTGTAAATATAAAAAGGTGGAATTTGATGCCTGCAACATGCTCTACAAAGTTGGGACAGAGGTGAAATAAGAGTATAACAGTTATAGAATATTTAGTTTATATTACACGATAAGCAGGTGAACTGGTAACAAGGTGAAGGAATCATGGTTGAGTATAAAAGAAGAATCCACCAATGGCTCAGTCCTTGCAAGGTAAGATGGTTTGCTAAACACATTGGGAGAATTGTCAGTTCAAAAAGAACATTTCTCAACAAAGGATTACAAAGAACTGAAATCTGTCATCTACAGTACATAATACTGTGAAAAGATTCAGGGAATCCAAAGAAATCCCAGTCTGTGTAGGGCAAGGCTGTTTAATATACATTGTCATGGTACTGTGATTAATAGAGCCAATGGGCTTGGAAATACTTCAGAAAACCATTGCCACTTAACGCAATCTGCTGCTGCAAAAAATGTAACCTGAAACTCTATTACGCAAAGAGAGAAAGCCATACTTCAGATCTATGCAGAAATGCCACAGTGTTATCTCAGATGTACTGAAAGAAAGTGGAAATGTGTGCTGTGGTCATATCAGTCTATGTTTCAGCTTGTTTTTAAGAAAACATGTGTTGAGTTGTCCATGCTAAACACAAAATGGACCATCCAGACTGTCATCACCAAAAGGTGCAAAAGAAAAACAACTGTGACAATATGTGACTTGCATATTTATGAAGTTACCATTGACGCAGAGGTGTGTTTTGGGATTGTAGAGAGGCAAATTGTCATGATCATCTCTAAAAAGTAATTTAAAAGTAATTAAGAACCATTATTGCCAGCTGGTGTTTTCAAATTATGTAAAAATGAAGGGAAAAAGGGAAAAGTCCAACATAGACAATGCTACCATCAAGATGTCTTTTCCTGGGAGGTCCTTGATCATGCAAGACAATGCCAAGCCTTATTCTTTACATGCTACAACAGCATGCCTTCATAAACACAGTGTGTGTGCTTGACTGGCCTGCCAGCAGTCTCTTATTGAAAATGTAGGACATGTCATGAGGACAACCCATGGACTGTTGAGCAGTTAGTGTCTTGTACAAAGCAAAAACTGGCAAAAATTACACTTGCAAAATTATACCAATTAGTCTCCTCAGTTCCCAACAATTGAACAGTGTAATTAAAAGGAAAGGTTCTGTCTTTATATTTACAAAATGCATTTCAGTTGGTCAGTGGAAACACAGGAACACTCCTCTATGTACTTTTGTCACTTAAATAAAAGTGTAAGAGAAATAACAGATCACAGACTGTAGTTTTTATTTTATTTTACAAGAACTCCTAACTATTTTTACATATTACTTATTTATTTTGCAAGATTTTAAAACTTCAGTGGAATTTTCCTTTACTTTGTTATAACCCCCACTAACCCCTACCCCCATCATTTGTGTGCAGTGCTCGCGATCATGTGGTAAGGGACTGCAGACGCGGGAGGTTCGCTGTATTTCAGCCGATAAACAGCACAGTGCTGACTGTGAGCTCAGCATCAGACCACAGCAAGAACAGCTCTGCAATTCACTGCCTTGCAGCCCTTTTGCAGGTCAGTGTGTGTGTGTGTGCGTGTGTGTGCGTGTGCATGCACGTGTGAGTGTGCGTGCGCAATTGTGTATTTGCAGGTGTTTGTGTCCATGAGTGCTTCTTTCATGTTTTGAGTTAAATGAGAATTTTATTTCTCCCTAATTAATCTGTTTTTTTTACACTCCCTGTCTCTTCACTCCTGCTGTCAATCTCAACAAACATTAATATTAATTTTAATAATAATATAACTAATAAATAATTCATCATTAATAATCAAATATGTATGTGAACTTCTGTAGAGGTTTGTCCAATAAGGATGTGTTAAAATTTCTGTATCTCTCCTCCCCCCCTCCCTCTCTTCCTTCGTCTTTCTTTCTTTCTTTCTTTCTTTCATTGCTTTCTCCCCCTCCTTGTGTCTTTCATTTTTCTTTTCTTCCTCTCAATCATTCCCTCCCTCTTTCAATGCAAAAATGTAATATATTAACAATCCTCTTTATATTTTGTAATACATTGGCAACATATTCCAATATATTCCATTTTCATATCCCTCTGTTTTTTCATAACCTCTCCTTCCTTCCCATTCTCTTTTATTCCCTTTCATTCACCTACATTGTTCCTCATCTTCCTCCCTACCTCCTTTCTTTTTCTTTCCCTCCACCTCTCCCCTATTCTCTCCCCTTCCTTACCTCTGTAGATGAGAACTGTGTGGATCGTCGTCATAACTGTATGATGGTGGTTCAGGCTCGTCTGTGTGTGTACTCCTATTATAAAACGGCCTGCTGTGCCTCCTGCACTCAGAGCGCTCAACGGGCCAAACGCCACTGACCTCTCCACGGCCAGGCATCAGCCAGACAGGTCGGCAACAAGGTGGAACCAGAGCTTGGCCAGTCATGAACCTCGCCCACTGATGGACCACTGACCAGCCTGGGTCTGCACACAGTTTGAGGATGAAGCGCTCATTAGAGCGAAGCTGAGACTGGAAACCCAGACATTAAAATGTTTCCAGAGTTATGGTGCTCCAATCCCGGACTGAGCTGGACCTGCCACTCAGAGCTAACTCCACCCACTGGCCCCGCCCACCCCAAGCAGCACACTTAAGGACTCTCTCAAAATGAGGACTCCTTTTTTTTTTACCAAATATGCCTTTGTTTTAAAAGCACTAACCTTCTTTTCCTGCTCTGTCTGTGGGGGATGTATAGGTAAAGTAAACCTGAAAACCAAAATGTAGGATCAGGTATGTCTGATTTCTCTGAGTTCATGAACGTGTCAGTTTTAAATAATAATAATTGGAGAAAACAGACAGATTTATTTTTAATAGTAGTTCATTACTTCAAACATTTTCTCATCAACTCCTTCAAAAACTGCATTGTAGCTTCACAGTGAAAGTGGCCACATTGGGAAAAAATATAAGAGATTCATCGACTGAGTTACAGGGGGTCAGTCTCCACTGGGGTGAATTAGTCACTAAAATCATGACAGATGATGAATCTTGTGAACATTTTAAGATAAGTTTTAAACAAAAACGGAGGAAGGAAGAAGTTTTTTTTTTCTTCTAGTATTCTCAGTCTTTGGAGGTTTTTAGAACATGTTGTCTTTGTGAAAGGTACACTTAACAAAACATAGAAAACCCACCAATCATGAAATACCCCACCCCCACCCCCACCCACCCACTTTGATATCATGCTTATTTTTTCTCCTTGTGTTTGATCTGAGATAGGAACCTAATGTCTGTCTCAAACAGCCACGAAGCTGCTGTCTCACCTCTACTGTCTCACACATGCACGCATAAGCAAACGCCACACTTGCCATTCCACTCTTGTGTGAAACAGCTGCACTCTTCCTTAAAAGCTAAATAACAATTACTGTTTTTACATTAAATAAAATTTTTACATTTTCAAAACACTTCTATAACGAGACTGATATGCATGTAGAAAGACATTGTTTAATGGACACAGCTTATGTTTAAGTGTGGATATGTAATGTATTCAGTGATTTCAGTGTATGACAGCATTGATTATGAGTGGACATGATTCAGCTTGCCACGCCTGTGTGTGTGTGTGTGCGTGTGTGTGTGTGTGTGTGTGTGTGTGTGTGCCTGTGTCCGTGTCTGTGTGCGTGCGTGTCTGTGTGTGTGTGCGCGTGTCTCTGTGTGTGTATGAGTGAACGCAAATGTAGATACTTTGTATGTATAGTGCCATAATCATACAGCAAATAGCCTTTAGGAGAAAAATTATACTTTTTATATTAAAAACACAGATAGTTATTTATCTATGATTTTTAAGAAATACACGTAATTTATTTTTTTTTTCTTAAATGAAGCAATAGGACAAAATGCTTTTTGGAGATTTCAAGAACAAGTTTTAAACATTTGTGATTTTTTGTCAATAAAATGGGGGGAAATGACATTTCTCTTTACAGTGCCACAAACAAAGTAAAGTTGGAATGACAAAAGTTCTGTGTAGTATGCTTTATTTTTTTCATGTTGTTTTCACTGCACACTCTAAAGTCATATGCACCAGTTTGGGCGTCCCTGGTCAAACAAATTCTTCAACACCCGTCTGCTCTTACTGCTCAGTTTCTGTTTATGCTGAATTAAAAGTACTTAAAAAAAAAAGAAAATAACTTAAACATAACTTGGCCTGTGCAAAAGTTATAACACAATTAATATGGGGGGGTACAATAATACAGAAACAAAAATTCTGCAATAAAAAGTGAATTTTAATTTCATTTTTATTTCAATTTTGTTCCATGTGCATTTTTTAAAACCTTTTTTTTACTTTGACTGAGGCATTTTGCGTACAATTGTGTGGTGGCTGCTTTTGTGGGCAATGCCTTTGGTCTGTAACAAGACTGCACATAATGTGTGAACTGGCAGGCTTCTTAGTGTGATTGTGTGTGTGTACGTGTGTGTGTAGCTGGGAGCCTGACAACAGATGGTGACCTTTCCAAATACATCACTCTGTGAACTCTTTGACATCATCAACTGCATGGTGCATGTAGCAGGGAGGCGGGGTTCCAGAATGGCAACACAGAGAGCAGAAAATCTCAGCTGCAGGTGTGCTGAAGATCTGGGTGCGATTCAGTCATAGGTGTGCTCTGGGCCCAGAACTAATTCACTCTCGGATTTTGTTCCAGTCTAAAGCCCCAAGTGTGTCCTAGTGCCAGGTGCACTAAACCCCTAGATGTGTTTCAGCAACAGCTGTGCTCCAAACCACAGTGTGCCTCTGCTCCAGGTGTGCTCCAGTCTGTATTTCACTCCCAGCACCAAAGATAGGGACTCACTGGCTCCAGCCTCTGATACACTTTTCCAGATATTTGCTGTACTCAGCATCACCATGAGTGTGAGATTCAGAGATTATGATCTAATCTGGAGATTACAGCCTAATGTTGCACTCGCACATTAAAACCTTCATCCTCACGTCTGCAGTTCCCAAATGTATATCAGGATCAGCATACGTTCATGGTGTGTGAGGGTACATGAGCATAACTGTGTGTAGGGGAGGATGTAATACAGGGAGAGGAAACCAGTTTTCATGTAATCTTCTGTTATTTTTGTAATACACTTCCAGTGCATATATACACTTCACATTTACAGACACAATGTCTTTAGACTTTAACTTTTACATTTTAATTTTAATTTTAGGTTTCTAGGTAATCTAGGTTTATTCAAATGGGGGAAATTATCTGTGGTAGATTATGTATAATTGAATAAAGTTATGAGATGCTTCGCATTAATTAGCACTAATGTTAATTAATTAATGTTCTTATGCAAATTGTAATTGATGTCATTATAAAAGTTGTTTGGATTTGTAACGATCGTGGTTGTAAGAGTTTAAAGAGTTTCATAATATTCTCATGGAACAACACTATTAAACACCCCTAGAAAGATAAAAGCTACTGACCTTCAACATTCACATGCCTGTCAGTATGGCTGGTTAGAAAACATGCAATTAGGAACATGCAGGATTTCTCTCTACTAGAGACTACTGAAAAGGAAGGTAAAGGAGAAGCCTGCAGATACTCATGAAGAACTGCAGGATGACATGACAGTTATAGGAACAACACAGAACAATAAGCAGTGAACTGCACAGCGATCTTCTCAGTTCCTGCCCCCAAAACTCCTCTGCTGAAACACAAGCACACAGATGAGCGTCTAATATTCGCACACAAGCATTTAGACAAATCAGAGCTGTTATGGAACCGCATACATATGTAGTTAAAGGCGTTTAAAGATATAATGTGTCTGAATGTGAAGTGTGAGCTGCCAATAGGAGCTGGCAGTATAACAAGCAGATGAATAGTAAATACTAATTTCCCCTGTTAATACAAACACCAGTACATTAGTACACATCCGTGTATGTGTGTGTGTGTGTGTGTGTGTGCGCGCGCGCGCGAGAGAGAGAGAGATCTTCAGCACCACGGCCAGAGCTCGCGGCGAGAACAATGGGAGGTTCTGTTGGCCAGCATGCCAGGGATCATCAGCCAAGTGCAAGCAGGCTTTAAAAGCGAAACGTGCTGAGAATCCGCACAAAATCCCAAACCACCATACGAGTGCTACAACCAGGACACCAATTAGGGAGAACACCAAACAAATACCTATGTATATAATACCTTCCTCGTTTAATCGCGGGAATGAAAATACAGACTTTATGTGTTTGCGACGGCAAATTATAGACGATCCCTCCGGGCTACATCACGATTCTGTCAATAACTGAGAGAGAGAGAGAGAGGGAGAGGGGGGAAATCACTGCTGGTGTGACTGTGTGAGTGAGTTTGAGAGTGAGAGTGATCAGTGAAGCAGAGCTGGTCGTGATCACAGCCCTGGAGGAGCGGAAGTGGGCAGTGGGAAAGAGAAGAGACCAGCGGTACTGAAGACAGAGGGTGACTGATCAGCTGTCCGTGTGTGGGGTAGAGTAACGGGCCTGAGAAAGGCAGTTTGCATCAGAGGGAGAGACCGAGACAACACACGGTTTACACCGAGGGCGGAGGACAGGAGCTCGATAGAAATCACCATAACCGATCCGGAATAACTGGCAGCAGAATTAGGTACAGTGCGATTGGCCTCACACACTTCCGTGTGATCAGCCTGTGTGTGTGTCGTGTGCATGTGCATGTGTGTACTGTACCCTCTGTATGTCTTTTTGCGTGTGTTGCCTTTATAAGTGCAGTGTATATATAGTTTGTGTTTATGCAGCGTGTGTATTCTTGTGCAAACGGTGTGTGCGGTGTTTGTTGCGTGTAGTCTATGTCCTGTGTATGTCTATGTCCCTTTGTGTATATGGTAATGTGTGTGTGTGTGTTTCTGTGACCTGTGTTTGTGTGGTGTGTTAGTGCATATTTGTGTGTTTGTGTAGCCAGTATATACATTGTGTGTGTGCAACTGTTACATCAATGGAAGTGGACAAAGGCACCACCCCCCTCCTCCCCCTACTTCTCCTCCTCCTCCTCCTCCTCCTACACCTTCAGGGGCTCAAGCCGCTGTGCACCCTGTGCGGGTTAAACAAAGGAAGTGCAGCCCCTTTGGATATGAATAAACGTGTGATTCTCTGTCTCTTACAGCTGGCTCCACAGGATCACAGCATTCAGGTCATTATTAAATAATTTCATTACTTGCTGGAGAACTGAGGCATGATAGACGCTATGATCCCATTTTAATGGCCTGCTATCATTTGCATAATTGTTGTCTTTATTGGCTAAAGTAAGTGCCTTTGTTTTGTTATTTCTCTCTATGTGACTCTATAAAATGACACAAAGGGTTCTTTGAGTGATGCTACAAAAGAACCATTTTTGTTCCCTAAAGAACCCTGTTTGTGATTGAGAACTAAATCTTCTGAAGGGCCCCATATCCAACATTTTCCCTGTATTTTAGTCTTTTCTCAGACTTTTCATGTTTGTGTGGGTTTATGTGTTAAAACCTTAGTCTTAATTCATCATTAAAAAGCCAGCCTCTGTTTATACCATCAATCAGCATGTTTTTGCTCCTGTTTTTTTAAACCTGATATATATATAGAGAAGTCAGGCCAACCTGTATTATACACTCATTAAAAATTCAAAAAGCTGTCCAGGGAGGAAACACTCCTTATAACTTCAGTGTGAATGTGCTGTAGGCCAAATCTTTGGATATATGCAAATGTTTCGCTTTATGTTCACACATCATGAGTTGTTAGTTTTAGAAACTTTAATATTCTTAAGTCCTGCTTCAGACTCTTTTATTTCCAAAAAAGAGAAAAATATATATTTCCATTATGCAGGAAGGCACATCCCTGTTTCTAATACAGTTGAGACATTGTGAAATGAAAATAAAAAATTGTGATGATTTGCAAACCATGTAGACCCTATTTTTAACTGAAAATGGTGCAAAACCTAAGAAATATATGCTAATTCTGAATGTGATGCCAGCAAATGTTGGAATAGGAGAAACAGAAGACTATTGTGTAAGCACCTGGTGAAACATCTTCAAAAGATAGTAGAGCGTTAAAGGTGATAATTGCATCTGTCATGCCCCAGTTTTTTTAGGAACTTTTTCTAGTTCTCTTAGTGTAACATTTTAGACATAGACTGCTGTATCTTAACTCATAGAGGATATTTATTGGTCTAATTCTAACTACGTTTTGGTATTGTGTTGTTATAAATTCACACTTTTAATTCATATTTTACCACATGCTTCCCACACAGACTCTGTTTTTGCCATCCTCTTCCCTAAAGCCTGCCCTCTGCTGTTGTGGTGCCGTGACCCAGGTTGTGTTTGGGTGCTATTCTCACCACTGTCCCAATGAAGGAGGCTGATGCAATAAAGCTCTTCATTGGGCAGATCCCACGGAATCTGGAGGAAAAGGACCTCAAGCCCATCTTCGAGCAGTTCGGGAAAATCTATGAGCTGACAGTGATCAAGGATAAATATACTGGCATGCACAAAGGTATGAAGATTATAGGGGCAGAATGGGGATCTTCTGAAACACAGAGTATATAAAAATCTTAATGAGCTAAAATAATGATCCAGGACCAGCAAAACCCTCTTTATGTATGGGTTTATACATTTGGCAGTAAGCAGTGCTAATGACCAATAATACACGAGCAACATTTGGTGCACCTAGGGCACTGTTTTGTTGCATTAATGCTTAACTTAAAAATTATGGTTTTGTCATTGTCACTCTGACAGTGGCAGTGAGTGTAAGCAGGAGCATTTTATTAGAACAAGAAATCAAGAGTAGGAGTGAGAAAAGGGCCAGAAACACAAAACCAAACATGACAAAAAAACAAGTAAAACAGAACAAACTAACAGAAAACCAGAGAAAACCGTTAATACTAAGACACTGGTAGGTAAAGGACAGGAGCAAGGAATGACAATGGCTATATGTACACAGAGACCTAACTAGACACAGCTGGAGAACAGTGATTGGGAAGGCAAGACATGGGAGGGGACTTGAGGGTGGTCGAGGGTTGAACTAGGACAAAACAAGGTAGAATAATAAAGGAGGTGGAACATGGTCACAGAAATCGTGACAGTCTTTAGATTACAGTTGTGTTTATGATGAGTGATGAGGAGCAGCACAGGAGAAAGTTGTTGTTCCTAGGTGTTTTTTGTACATTAAGTTATGCTAAGCTATGTTCACAATAAGTGTGAACACACACAAAAGATGCTATCAGCATCGGTGTGTACTGTTGTCAGGCCAAAATCATCAAGAAAAAAGCTGGATCAGATATTGGAGGAAAAAAAATTAATCCAGTCCAACCCTGTTAAAAATCCAGACTGAAGGAGCACTGACTCATGTCATGTGATGTCATGTTGTTACGCATGTGTTTCTTGGGAATAATGAATTCCCAAGGTTTTAGTGTTGTTGCATGGTAAAAGAAAAAATACTCTAACAGTAAATCAGGATTTTTACTGATGATGCAGGGACTGAAAACAGCTTGCAATAGTTTTGCAATAGTTATCCACCGCTCAGATTTTTGTTCATTGTTAGTAGATGGTTTCTTCTGCAGTCGTCCCTCTGTGTGCAGGAGTGTGAAGTAGGCCTTTGTTCGCTGATCTGTTCTGGTTATAGGGCTCCAAAAATGGGGAGGAGGGGAACTGCAGGTGGCTGTGTTTAAGTGTATGCTGTGAAGCAGGTTGGTGAATAGCTACTCCTCCATTTATGGGACATCCCAACACACACACACACAGTTAGTCTTTGTGTGGGACTGCTGTGCTAGTGTTAGCTCAATAAAGGCTGCAAGAGTCTGGGTTTTTCATACCATCACTATAATGGAGATAAAGCCTTTCAGATAGCTTCCTGCCTTTTGTGTATGCGTCTCTGTGTGTGTGTGTGTGTGTGTGTGTGTGTGTGTGTGTGTGTGTGTGTGTGTATATGTGTTTTGTGTGTGTGCGTGCGTGCGTGCGTGTGTGTGTGTGTGCATGAATGTTTGTGTCTTTCTTTAGTCTCCTGCTGTTATTTGTAACATGTTTAATTCTATATGTAACACACTTATATTTAGAAAAACAGTGAAATAAAGAGACTCAAGCAGGTTCATGTATATTATTTACTTAAATGGGTTGTAGTTTTACTGCACTGAACTGTGATGTAACTGTAAGCTGCAGTGTAACTGTAATAATGAGTTGTAGTGTAACTGCAATAATGAGCTGTAGTGTAAGTGTAATAATGAGCTGTGGTGTAACTGTAATAATGAGCTGTAGTGTAACTGTAATAATGAGCTGTAGTGTAACTGTAATAATGAGTTGTAGTGTAACTATAATAATGAGCTGTAGTGTAACTTTAATAATGAGCAGTGGTGTAACTGTAATAATGAGCTGTAGTGTAACTGTAATAATGAGTTGTTGTGTAACTGTAATAATGAGCTGTAGTGTAACTGCAATAATGAGCTGTAGTGTAAGTGTAATAATGAGCTGTGGTGTAACTGTAATAATGAGTTGTTGTGTAACTGTAATAATGAGCTGTAGTGTAACTGTAATAATGAGCTATAATGTAACTGTAATAATGAGCTGTAGTGTAACTGTAATAATGAGTTGTTGTGTAACTGTAATAATGAGCTGTAGTGTAACTGCAATAATGAGCTGTAGTGTAAGTGTAATAATGAGCTGTGGTGTAACTGTAATAATGAGCTATAGTGTAACTGTAATAATGAGTTGTTGTGTAACTGTAATAATGAGCTGTAGTGTAACTTTAATAATGAGCTGTAGTGTAACTGTAATAATGAGCTGTGGTGTAACTGTAATAATGAGTTGTGGTGTAACTGCAATAATGAGCTATAGTGTAACTGTAATAATGAGCTGTAGTGTAACTGCAATAATGAGATGTGGTGTAACTGTAATAATGAGCTGTAGTGTAACTGCAATAATGAGCTGTAGTGTAACTGTAATAATGAGCTATAGTGTA
>JBBPDA010000009.1:19613276-19630643 GCA_037974385.1 Arnoldichthys spilopterus
GGGTTAAATGCAGAGGTCACGTTTCGTTGTGGTGCTTGAGTGTGTTCACAATGACAAAGAGTCACTTTCACTTCAGTTAAAGGGTCTACAGCATCTCTTATCTGAATTTCTGCATGGACTGGATAAAAAAAGATATAAATCAGTTACAAGACCTTTAAGAATCTAGGGCGCTTGAATAAATCGTCACATTCTCATCTGCTTTAGAAGGGGAGCCGAGGAGTCAAAAACTCTTTGAGGTTTGCTCACTCTTTAGGTCAGGTTTGCTTTTTTTACACTAAACATTTATCCAAAGATTTTTAGAGTGAAATATGAGAGAGCTGATCATTCAAGTTGAGGGTAAGAAGAGTGTGTCAGGACTGATTCACCCAGGATAAGAGCAGTGTAAATGCTGTTTTACACACACACACACACACACACACACACACACATGCATACACACACCCCAAAACTATTGACTCAGCTGCCTTTAATACTAATAACAAAGTCAACCAACCACACTGTAATTGCTCCAGTACCTACAAATACACTCCTGCATAGTAATTATATGTAAACAAATGATTGTCTATGCTCATGTGTTCGACAAATATTTGGTTCCACACACACACACATTCATTGCATACACATATGGGATGATTTCATTTGGATCCTGTAGCAGACAGATGTATTTGTGGTGAAGCTGTTTAGTTTATGAAACTATAAGACTACTCTTGTTTATCTGCAGATAGTAGAATTAAGTGAGTGATTATTTGTTATTGTGAACACACCACAGCACACAGTGCACCAGAACGAAACGTGACCTCTGCATTAAACCCATCCATTTAGGAGCAGTAGGCAACTGACATGGGCAGCTTTTGGGGACTTGGGACTTGGGTAGCTTGCATTGTATTTGTACCAGTTTGTGGTCTGGGATTTGAACCGACCTTCAGGTCACAGGGGCCACTCCCTAACCATAACACCACTACCCAGACTGTAATCAGTGATTACAGTCACTATTTGACCTTTTTCCAGGTTAATTAAGTTTGTGTGCACTTATGGGTAATATCCTGGTAATGAATGATTCATTAATTGCTGAGCTAATTAATGTCATCATTATATTTTCCATGAAAAGCAGCATTTAACAATCCTGTCTGCTCCTGAAAGACAGTTTGGCTGAATTCATCAATGAATCAATGAATGAATCCTTTAAGACTCACAAGACATTGTGTTTCACCAGTCTGAGCTTTTATTATATTCCAGATACTCGAAACCCTAATTACACCATGAATAAAACATGTGTTAAAATGGCATTGTGGGTGAAGCAGATGCTTTAAATGAATAAACCTAGGACTGAGTGCTTATCTCTGTTACTCTGGACTTGGCTGACGAGGCAGTCTTAGATCATTAGCCTGCTGTGTTTGACCCCAGCCAGTGAGGCCTTTTTACCAAGTGGTTCTTCACTACTTTATTTTCCATTCTGAGCAACAGCTGAAAAGGTAAAAATGAATCAGACATGACTAACATGAGGCATCGTTTGTGTGCGTGGGCTTGAGAGGGAACCTTGGAGATCTGGGAGTAAATGCAATTGTATACAGTTAAATATGAGTCATGGGTCTGGACAGCTGTCATGCTTACAGTACAAAATGTGCCAGAGGGGACACTTTGCAACCCAAGCATGAATACTCACACATTTACAGCATCCAAAGACAGCTTGGGTTAATGAATGATGAGAACACACATTTGTAGGTGATTAAGAAACATTTCACTTTAGCTGAAAAAGGAAAATTGCATCAAGCTTTCATTTCATGCTCTGATTTAAAACCCATGCCCACTCACTATCTATCCCACTATCTTTGGTCCAGTAAAGAGAAAAAACACACACTTTCTCTGCCGTGATAGGTCAAGAAGAGAATGGCCAGAGTGGTGTCACGTGACGGGAATAACCAATTATAGTGCAGGATGCGGGCTGTCATTGGGGAAAGGGCTGGACTGAGCTAAAGTATGGGCTGACAGCATTCTTATCTGAGCATGTGCACTCACACAGGTTTAGGGTCAGACCAGGAGACACAGAGAAGTTACTCATTTGTAAAATTATCTCTGACTTGGACATGATGATGCATCAAATAATCTGTTGCGCCAAGTTTAGTTTCACTGAACCAAAGCTACTGATATTATATTGATTTGCTCATAAAATGGAGCTTTAAATTAAATGAATCACTTATTGCCTAAACAAATCTGAATAAAGTATTTGTAAGAAACCATTGAGCCAGTTGTGCCACTATATCTTAAGGTAGCGAGAAGATACATTATTACTGACACCAGTTCACGTAAACACATTTTTAACCAGAGATTCTCACTTTTAAGGAAGCTCAGCCATGGAGATACAACTAAAACTGTTTAAACCAGGGAGGTTTACATGAGCTTCTTGTCAGGCAGATGGTCTCTGAGCTGCCACTGAGCCAGCCAGCAAATGGACACAGTACAAATAACAACAATAGACGAATCAGGATAATTCTGTTTCAGGGTTGGTGCCAATTTTGTCCTGTTTTAGCTAGAGAGACACAGATACTCAGATCATTTATTTTAGGATCAAATGGAACTGATCCTGAAGTCGATATGTCAGAAACTTTCCTACTCTCCACTATTCGATTACAGCTGCACTAAGTAATATTTTCACACTTATCTGTAAGCAGTGGATATCCTATTTGCTAGTCACATGACTGGAGCTAGTCACCACTCAGAAAAACAGATGATCTTTGTGCATAAGAAACATTATTTCACAAATGGTCAGAGCTAAGTGGCTGTAGTTTTTGTCATTCAGTAATCACATCATTTAAGAAGTGTACATTAATTTCTGACATTTTGATGGCTACAATGAGCACAGACAATATCTAAAGGCAGGCCTGTCTAGCTGTTCAGTAAAATGCATTGTAATTCATCAGAAACAACCTGCCTCTGGGTCGCAGCTGGTACACCAAATTATGTGTGAATCAGTTTGGGTCTAACCAGAGACACATGTGAGCTGTACACAGGTCAGTTCTCTCTGCGATCAAAGGTCGGTATGACTGTGATTTTACTATGAATGGCTGAGTAACCACTTGTCCCGTTTGCCTTACACAAACATGACCTGAGCGCAGTGGGGCACTACAGCTGATGTCCTATTTTTACCTTTACTTTGAACATCTTATCTTTTTGAGATGACGTCAGCCTGGTTCTCTGTCAGTATTTATAGGTCAATAGTTAATCACAGAGTTAGACATAAATAATAATGAAGCTTCTATTACAGTCCTGCTATAACTCCTGATAAAATATAACATAAATATCATGATGCTGAACGTTCAGAAAAATCACATGTGCTGTATTAATACATACAGAAAGCTGGGGGCCTTCTTACCAGTGTAGAGTGCAGAGATATACTCCAGCAGTGGTTAAGATCTGTGCTCTTGATTGGATCAGTGTCCTGCTCCGAGCATATTTTGCACTTTTATTTGATTAATAAGGCACTTTCTACTGGGCACTGTGGGATGACACAGTGTATTTACAGATCTGTGACTCTGCGCTTTGTTGTCATATCCATTGCCAAGTGACCTGTACCTGTCTTTGTATTCATGCTGCGTTGTAGTTGACCCTTTTTGCCAGTGTACTAAGTGTACTGCTATCAGCAAATAATAGCAGTAGCCAGAAAGGGTGCAAAACATTATTTGGTAAATCAGAGTGGTGTAGTTTGTCTGAAATAGTGGATATTCTCTGAGCATCTGTTAGCAAGCAGCACGAATAAAGACACTTCTAGTTACATAAAAAACATTACACAAAATGTTAAATACATGTTGTCACAGATTTGGCACATCATCACTTGAGTCAGTCTACTTCTATTAAAACAAAACCACTAGCCATTAGGGCTGGACAATAAAACATCTCGATACACAGTTGTGATATAATTTCTAATTGTCTATAACAATAAGTTATATAAGAATCTGAGTTACACACATTTGGGAGCTCAAATCTTCAGTAGATCAATCCCATTTCATCCAAAGGTTGTGCTATGATACAGTATAAAATATATAGAACTTCTTAGGAGGAAGAGTTAAAGTAACACTGGAGAAATAACAACAATTAAGAGACTGAGAGAAGTCATTAGGAAGCATTGCATTAATTATCTTGATGTAAAAAAGGGACATTTACCCCAAAAAAGCCCAAACAATTATTCACATGAAAATATTTTGTCACCATGACTGTCTTACTGTAATATCTGGAGATTACTCTTATATTTTATACTGGACTTGATCAGCAGTGTCAACCTGCAGTCATAGAAGCTCACAGGTATAGAAGAGAAGCCACTGACCTTTGCAGTACTATGACCTTTCAAGTAGACTTAAGATCAATCATGAGCCTTTTTCACTAAAGCTGGCCTGAATACGTTAAACACTTGAGTGTTTGTTAATTGCATTTCTGTTCAAGTCCATATTTAGTTCTAGAAACACTGGTTTTTTTAAGCCACTAAATCTGTAACCTAGTCTACTAACGACGTTAAAATCGGGACTTCAGAGACTCAAACCTGTATGATTGTTGAGTTCATCCAGTGGATAATCCACCAATTGCTGTCGTCCGTTCTGTTGTTGCCAACTGGAGTCCTGACAGTGCTATGTAAAATGTCGAATCAGCTTATTTGGCCAAGTATGTTTGTACATACAAGGAATTTGTTTCCGGCCAATGGTGTTTCAACAAAGTATTTAAACAAATAAGAAATGCTGAACAATATGAAGTAGACAATAATAAAACTTCCGGTACACTTGAACACAATATACAATATACTCTGTTGTACACAAGATACAGTATACACAGTATACAGTGTTCTTGTGTGGTCCAGTACAGTGTACAGTATATATGTGCTACGATATGCCATGTGGGTACAGTTGTATGTAGCATAACAGTATACAATAAATAGTATACAGTATACAGTATGTGTACAATATACAAAGTAAATATGTATTATACATTATGAGCAATAGATTATACAGTGAGCTATACAGTCTACAGTGGACAGCCCAAAATACCAGTGAATGTTGGAAGTCTATAAATTGGTATTCATGTCATCCCTAGTTTTCACAAATCAAACCCCAGATTTTGTTTAACTAGTAATGTTCAGGATCGATGTATGTCACTCATGCGGCCTTTAAATGGTACTTTACCAAGACAGGCGTGTTCATACATGCCATGAAAATCCTGGCAAACAGGACCTCATTAGTGACGCTTCCTTCATTAAACCTAAAAATGTAACCATAAAAACAAATTTGCCAGATCCTGATTTTTAACTTCCCATAATGCCCAACTTTTTTTTAAATATGTACTATATTTACTCTTTATGTGGAAGCACTTTGCTCATGGTGGCCAGTTATCCATCTATAAACATCTCATTCAAACAGAGAACAAATACTTCCCCAGTATATGATCTACCACAAGAACTGGCTATGAAAGACTGACACTCTGTTCAAAACAAGTTCTGTTGTACTTAGAGGGACCAACTGGTTTTAAGGTAAAAAAAAAAAGTTTTAACAGCAGGATTCAACATTGTATACAAAATAAATAAGTTTGAATTTTCAGTTCCATCTTAAATGGGGACGTCTCAGTACTGTGTAGACCCCATACAATCACAGCTGCACAGTTTAAGGTGGAATTGCAAAATGCATATGTAAAGCTAACTCCAGCCTCATCTAAAGTGATCAGAAACCAGACATTACAGCGAGATTAAAAATAAAATTGGCTTTTTCAGTCATGCATGAGAAAGCAAACAAATGTAATGTACTGTGTATTTAGGGTGAATGTCATGTAGGATGTTGGAGACTTTTGGAATCTGAAAGGAATGTTTGGACCCAGACTAGACTATTAGAACTAATTTGCTACTACTGTTGTCATCACATTACACTACACTGTAGTAATGTAAATTCTTTCTCCTCTTAATGGTTTGAAACCCTGCACCAATGCTTTCTTTTTCGCTTTCATGTAGAAGCAACAGGTCACACAAACAGTCTAGATTTTTGCCATTTCTCTCTAGAATCAGGACACTTTTGAGGTGTTTTACCACTCATTTAGATTAAATCATCACAAATATTTCTTGTATTTATTTTACTTTTACTGTGTTTCCTGTTGAGAATATGCTAAATATTGTACTAGGCTTAATGCAGTTTGCCATGGCAGCTTTACCAGGCATTCACACTTAACCCCTTTCCCATGTAATGACTAGGGATATAAATCACAAGTTTCATCACAATTCGATCTTACCCAATTATTTTTATTGAGTAGTGCATGTTTAAAAGTGGCTGGAATAAATCTTAGCACTCTCCTCAGAACAAGACTACTGATCTTATAAGTAGTGTGTAAAGGGGACAATCCTGCATTAACACTTACTCAGTGAAGTTTGTTCTGTGCCCTGGACAGGCCTTGTTCCTGCAACGGCAGTCTGATGGCGGGCAGGGGTGTGAGTGTCTCGTGATGGATTCCGGTTCATATCTGTGTGCATGGGACTGAACAATGGAGCTAATGTTGCTAGCCCAACCCGTCCTCTCAGAAGGCTCATTGACAGGGAGAGTTCTTTCTACTATTCAGAGATCAGACTCTTCACAGCCTTGTATACAGGGAGCTGCTGGTAGCTGCCCCTTTGTGCAAGCCTAAAATCAGATACAGCTGTCAAAATTCTTACTTTGCCCATTGATGAAGTTCTTTATGTTAAAAACGTCGGTAAAGTCCATAAACAGAGGGAACAAATCTGAGATTAGTTCTTTTTTCTGGGATGCTTTTTGCACATTTTTATGAGTATCTGGTTTCTCAAGAATGCTCCACTAGAGCTGAATGATTTGGGGAAATATCTAATTTCAGTTTTTTTTTTACCAGTATTTCAGTTTTAAATTAAAGGTGATCACTTTCTTCAAGGCGATTTTTAGACATGAGGCTTGAGTTCAAAATGTAATATGCCAAACCACCAATTCACAAGCTTCAGAATTATAAGATTTTATTATAAATATACTCGCCCAATTAAAATGTTTCAATAACGTCAGACGATATAGGATATCATAACATTGCAGCCCTTGTGATTTGAAAAATCCACTTTTTCAAACTGCAATTTCAGTTTAAAAATAATGACTTGTTCAGCTCTATGTTCTACCCATTTTACTGTGTTTCATTTATAGAAAAATCCAAGAAATGGCAAATATCTGGTGAGGCTGTGTGGTTTTTGAAATGGTCCAGGATTTGTTGCAGATATAGTTGCAGTGTTTGGCAAAAGTGACTACCTAAGTTGTGGCTGGGCTAAGATCTTAGCAGGTTTGAACAGCCTGCAGTATTTTGAGTGTACGTAGGCAAACCCCAGGGTTGAAGCAGGTTTTGTAATAAATGAACATTTAGTCAGAAGCCAAAGATGCTTGGTCGTAGTAACTTTCACAGTGTCTTTGCTATTCCTGATATAACACAGGCGTCATTGTAAGTCAAGGCAAGGTAAGAGCATTTATATAGCACATTGTCATACACAGAGGTCATTCAATGTGCTTTACAGAGATAAAAAAATAAGCATAAAATGAAAGGTAAGCAAAGAAATTAGGAATAAAATCAGAAAACAGGACAGAAGGGACAAAACGGGCTGATAAAAATACAGTAGGATTTAAAATTAAGTAACTATTAGAACTTGAGGTACAGGTGAAATACACATACATAAGCACAATTAATTTTCACATATCTGTATGGAATATGTGGTGTAGAGACATTTTTAAAAACAACATCCCAGAATTTGTGGTGATTTGTGTGACTCTTGAATGAGATTCTAATGAATCTGTTACATTGCAAATGATAAAAACTCAGAAGTCCTTCGTCTGCTCTAAGAT
Source organism: Arnoldichthys spilopterus (assembly GCA_037974385.1). NCBI lineage: Eukaryota > Metazoa > Chordata > Actinopteri > Characiformes > Lepidarchidae > Arnoldichthys > Arnoldichthys spilopterus. Next base: position 19,621,124 of record JBBPDA010000009.1, read on the forward strand.
TGCACAAGTTGTGTAACCATTGTGCAGATTTTCGTCACTTTCCTGCTAAGAACCATGTGGCGGTTTATCAGAAGGAAGTAAAACAGTGCTGTTCTGAGAGCTGGTCCCGCAGCTCGTTTTGACTGAATACAGATGAAGGCTGAAGAGCAAGAAACTAATCCAGGGTCAGTGACCAGTCTTCTCCAAAGTCTGTGTTGTAAAAGATTGTTTTCTGCAATGGATGTATAAGGCTCATCTTCTGCAACATGAAGCCAACACACATACCCGCGCACACACACACTCTTCTTTAAGATGTGTGCCATACTTGATTACTCACACATACACAAGCGCCTCAGACCCAGTAGAACATCACATTTAGGTGAAATATAATGTGACCAAAATGCATCATATTCTTTATCCTTTCCCAACACGCCAGGCCACAAGTTTGTTAACAAGAGTGAGAGTGCGTATAGTACTATACCTTTGTCTGTTGAGTGGCAAATTTTCAACAATCATGCATTGCCATGGGGGGATTTCACTGTGCAGCAGGCAGTAATTTCTGAAAGGTGATCAGTAAATGTTTTTTTTTTATGAATTTGTCGATGCTGATTACATGATAAAACCAGTGCTGAGAAGATTTAATATGATGTTTCAGTTCATTCAACAAACATGGTGCAGGAGATAAATAGTGCTGTATGATGTAAGAAAAAGAACCTTTAACTTGTTACCTGTGATACATTCGACGTTTTTATGGTGGTCTACACTGAATGAGGGATTTCAACATCACACCATGCTCTTCTCATCGCTCGTCAGCACCATACTCTCTACATCATTTACATGTTTAATGTTTGACTCTTAACAGACACTCAGATCACTCCTGCAGCATTGCCAGTAATGGCAGATTGAATTGAGAATAACACATAATTACACAAACTGATCATAAACACAGATTGGGCATTTGTGGTCTAGTGGTTAGGACCTTCCCCTCAAGTCCTGGCCCAGGTACCACTGAGGTACCCTTGAGGAAGGTACCATCCTGCTACACTGCTCCCCGGGCACTGTTGATAGCTTCCCTTGTACGTGTGTGATTGGTTAAATGCAGAAGTCACCAATGTTGTGGTGCAACAAATGTCACCTTCACTTCAATAATGTAAAGTGTTTGTTTTACTCTGGTTTAATACATCTCTACATTAAGCACTTCTAATTTAATGGAGTGGAACAGGTGTGATTATGTATTTTATCAGTACATATATTTTATTATGAAAGATCAAATAAAAAAAGTCATTTTTGACTTTCATGGAGACAAATGTGAAATTACCTGAATGAAAAAAAAATGCCAAAAAACCCCCAAACCCCTTGACTTTGGCAAGAAACTTATTGTGAAACTAGTTGTGAAGTTGCTTTGTATGTTTTTCACCCCTTCCGAACAGAATGGCGGCTGACACACAAACGCACACAAAGTTGAACATGAAGGACTTTCTCAGCTACGCATCATCACCAGCCTGGATGTAGGAGAAACTGAACATATGCAGACTATATATCATTCTAGTCATTCAAAGGTGTAGCTGTGGAAAACTACTCATCTCGTTTCACATAACCGCAGCGGTTTTGCTTCAGTATGATGAAATCATTTGGATATTTTAATCTAGAAGAATTTGTTTCAGTGGAGATCCAGGAGATTTAAGTCCTGAGAGCTGGATTTGTTTGAGTACACTGATCCAGAAGAACAACTTCTAAATATAAGTTTATCTGAAAAAACTGATCCGGAATCGCACCCTTAAGTATGTAGATCCCTTTAAGAAATGTAAAAGTTTGTGTTTACTTAAGCATCAGCAAACTGTAAAGTCTTTAATCTTTCTAGTGGTTGAGGTCTGCTGGTTGTGTTTCTCTGCTGTTGCTGGCGTGCTGTTTGTGTGTGTGCGTGCTGTGTGTGTGCGCGCGTGCTGTGCGTGTGTTTGCGTGTATTTGCGTGTGTGTGAGTGAGCGATCGAGAGAGTGAGCTCTGCTACATATCTGTTTAAGAGCCAAGCCTATACGAGAGACTAATTCTGCTGTGGCCAGAGATCTACATGTAAAAGCTGCAGAGCGAGCGAGAGAGAGAGAGCTGGGTGTGGTTCAGAGGGAGTGAGTGCTTCATAAATTTGTGTATTTCTCTTCCTCCCTTGGTGTCTCCCTGTCCCTGTAACTCCCATGCTCTTCTTCCTGTAAACACTGGCTGCAGTTGTTTCTGTATGTTGGTTTTTGGTTGCCAGTCACAGCTAATTACAGAAGGTTTTAAAGCTCCCGAATACGTACTATACAACTTCAGTGAGTCGTGCAATTCCAGTTTGGTAACACATGGCCGCCTAGGAAGAGCTCTGATGTAATTTTTTGGTGATTGCAAAATCAGCTCCACCTTGTTTTTGTCCAGACATTTCTCATGTGAATTGTACATGTGAATAATGTCTTATGTAGATACATGTGATCTTTTCTTTAAAGTGTAAATTTGTCATTGTGAACACACTCAAGCACCACAACGAAATGTGACCTCTGCATTTAACCCATCACACGTGCACACGTGGAGCAGTGGGCATCTATCAACAGTGCTCGGGGAGCAGTGTAGCGGGACGGTACCTTGTTCAAGGGTACCTCAGTGGTCCAAGAGCCGGGACTCAAACCTGCGAACTTCAAGGCCCAAAGGCAGCGTCCTAACCCCTACGCCACCACTGCCCCTACTGGGGATATATCTAAGCATCAACAACCAAACCCAAAATATTGCACAGTTTTGTTGTGCCAAATTGTACCTGCCATAGCTAACAGTTAGAAAGATACTGCAATGCAGTCTGACTCAACCTGCTCATTGGGCACCAAATAAAGGTCCTCAAAAATCCACAAAAACTCATCTGTAGCTTGTTAGGCAGGTTCAAAGTGCATAATGGTACAATTTGTGAGTTTAAGCTTTCAGGCTATTAATATTATCAGTATTTTTATGGGGCAATATCAACAATATGTCAATTATTAACTAGGGCTGAATAGCTTAGTGTATGTCATAATCACTTTTTAAAACATTGCGAGGGCTGTAGTTTTTAATGTTTTAACTGTATCCTATATTATCCAGTATCCAAATAAATAGTGGCAGTGGTGGCCTAGTGGTTAGGACATTGTGCTTGGGACCTGAAGGTCGCAGGTTCAAGTCCTGGCCTGGGCACTACTGAGGTACCCTTGAGCAAGGTACCGTCCCATCACACTGCTCCATGTCTTTGAAGTCGATTTGGATAAAAGCGTCAGCCAAATGAATAAATGTAAATATTATTTAATGAATAAAAAATACATTTTAGAATTAGATTACATTTTGAATATGTTTTTTTAGCTTGAGAATTGATGCCTGGTACAATACATATAGCTCTCAAACCTCAAGTTTAGACTTTAGATTTTGTTTAGGTAAATTGAATGAAATGAGAAAGTATAATCCACAAACTTAAAATACTGGTTAAAAAATCACAATTAGATATTTTCTCCCAAATCATTCAGCCTATTAATAACTAATAAAAACTGAAGCTGCTGGCTTGTACTGAGAGCATAATAATGTGCTGTCAATAAGAAATTACTAACTAAACTGTGTGTTCAGCTTCTACTGCATGGAGATACGTGCTAGAGGAAAAAAACATTCTTGCCTAGTAAAACTGATAAAGAATTAATGATATGCTGAATAATTCACTGAGCTATTGTACTTCACTTATGCTCCCCTATCTCTTAGAATGTTGGAGTGGTTGAGTGACACCTTCTGGCAGGAGCGTCTCTGGTTTCCTGAGGGTTTAGGTTGGGCAGACCTGCAGGACAGAGATGGGCGGGTTTATGCCAAGCCACGAGATTTGTGGGTCATATTGCCAGTTGCCTTGCTCTTTCTTGTGGTTCGTCAGATCTTCGAAAGGTAAGTCCGAACACCCAACTGGTGAGTTTCCAGGACTTTGCATCTTCCAACTTGGTCAAAAAATTTTAGGCCAAAATAAAATTTCTTTACAGCCCTGGATATGTAATAGTGGGAGGCTATAGCAGTTGATTGCGATTGCACACATGTAAATTTTAGTCATGATGTTGTATAGCATGCCAGTGTGCCCATTATATTCAGAACGGCAAAAAAACGGCAGGTAGTTCAATTGGTGGAGAGAATTCACAATGCAATGCTTATGTCTTTTCATTACAGTTGACTAGCTGACTGCACACACTAGCTGAATTGCTTATTACAGTAGCGTGCCAGCTGGCTACATCACCACACCACAGCTACACAGGCTCCTCAGAAGATAACCTAAACTGCGTAATTCACTGTTACTACTGTAATTTCAGAACAAAATTTTGCAGTACGAAATTCCCAAGTGTTTGGTTGTGTAAGCTCCTTTTGTCCTATCTGTCTGATGGCCCCTGCTTTCTTTTTCCTTCTGTTTCAGCATTTATAGAGTATTTATAGTTGCAATCAGAAATATTCAACCCCCTCACCTCAAAAGACATTATAGTAATGGGGAGGAAAGATAATGACAATAAATGACAAAAAACCTCATTAAACAATCAAAGATATTTATTAACACATATTCAAGTTATTTGACAATATAAGTCAGAATCTTTGCCCATGAGAAGGCCACTCCAGGACATTCCAGGATCTTTTTCTCAATCAAGCTTTGGTTGACTAAAGATAGGTTCTTGGGATCATTGTCTTGCTGGAAAGTCCAGTGATCACCAAGGTTTACTTTGTCAACAGAACAGGCTTCATCAGGTCATCCTGTAGGTGTCTTGCGGTCACTCAGTGGTTTCTCTTAGTTGTCATGACTAAGTTGCTAAGGGCCCTTGATAAAATTTGGGCCTTTCTTCCACGACTAGGCAGGTTTGCAGCTGTTCCACAAGTTTTAAACGTTCTTTTAATGTTCAGAGAGGTGTCTCTTGGAATGCTAAAGTTTTCGGAAATCTTCTTAAACCAAAAGCCCTTCAAGGTGTGATGAAATAATGTCCTGTCTTAGCTTTTGTGGAAGCTTCTTTGTCTTTCCCATGATTGCAACACACCTTGAATACCTTCGTGGGTGGGGTTTGTATATGCATCACAGCTGAAGCGAATGGAGGGTCATTATAGAGTCAACAAAGGCTTAATTATGTTTTAACTCCACTTCAGGATATAAAAATGTAAGGAAGTTTTAAAAACCAACATTATGTAGAAGCTGAATAATTGTAGCATGGCTGTCCTAAGAAAATATACTGTTACACACAAACACTACATCACACATTTTCTTTGAGGATTTTATGTATCACTCAACTCATAAAAGAAGTCACCCAAAACAGAATTTTGCTCTTTGAAGAAATGTTTTGGGGGGTTGAATATTTCTGATTGCATCTGTATAGTACTGTGATTTCTAATGTTCATATGGATTTATTGTACTGTTTGTCAATTTTCCTCATTTTAAAAAGTACTAAGTTGTGTGTGTGTGTGTGTGTGTGTGTGTGTGTGTGTGTGTGTGTGTGTGTAGGACTATTGCTACATATCTGGCCTCATTGCTGGGTATAAAAGAAACTGTAAGAAGAAAAGCAGTGCAAAACCTAACGCTGGAGTCCTACTACTGCCACACAAGCAAATACCCAACACAGGTACCCAACATTATGCAGGACATCACAGTGGCAGGTTGACCAGTAGTGAGAGGAGGTTCTGGTAGTTGTTAGCTTTCCTAGCTGCTGTGCAAAGACAATTTTAATATGATAAAACAAAACAAATGTAGTTAATCAGGCTCTGGTGCATTGTCTGTCCAGTTTTTTTTAGCGTAATTGTTTTGAGTTGAGCGATATGGCAAAATTATATTATGATACTTGATAACCAATGATATTTTCGCAAAGCATGATATCACAATATTTAGGTTTTTTTTAGGTTTGATAAGCTGGAGAAGACACAATGAGTTTACCTGAGTAAGACACTATACACACACTATACACACACTATAATAACTGAAACTCTTTTTTTTGACACCCCCCCCCCCCCCCCTCCTCCTTCACTGTAGAATTCTGTAGAGAAGCTTTGTAAGCAGACTAGCTATTCAGAAAGGCAACTCCAGCGCTGGTTCAGACGACGAAGAAATCAAGACAGACCCAATCTTATGAAGAAGTTCCGTGAGGCCAGGTAACCACACACACACACACACACATAATGAAACTCACACTGTCAGCCCAAACAGAATTTCTCACGTTAATTTTATATCTGCACATTACTGGATGTACTGAGGTGTTAATGTGACACTAAACTTCTGCACTTTATACACACACACAAACACACACATACACACAGGGTAGGCACTCTGTCCTATAATGCTCTGCTTCTGGCTGTGAGCCCTGTCAGCAATACAACACTCCCAGTGAGAAGGAGCAACAAAGACGGACAGAGACAAGATTCTGAAAAGAAAGCAGTAGAAAAAGCACAGCATAGCAGTCTCGCTGTTGACGCAGTGATTTTAATCAATTTAAAATGTATTGCCATGAATGTTTTTGAGCCATTTCTGTGGTTAATATTAATGTTTTTACAGTAAACAGTGATAGAAATAAAGTCATGGTGTTATATAATAAATATATACATATCTTGGTATTTTACTGTTTACACAGACACAGTTATGGCATCAGAGACATGGTGAAAGTGTGTGATGGTGCAGCCAAATCAATTAGAATAATATGTGTTTGTGTGTTTTCTCTTACAGTTGGAGGTTTATGTTTTATCTTCTTGCTTTCATATGTGGTCTGGTTGCTCTTATTGACGTAAGTTATTGATCACGATCATCATTTTGCATGGATATTTGTGTGTATATGTATAACATTTATTAAGGCACAAAATTTTCCATTTTACACTGTCTCTCTCTCACTCTCACTCACTCTCTCTCACTCTGTAGAAGCCTTGGCTGTATAACCTGGAGGAAATGTGGAAAGGATTCCCCACTCTGGTGAGTCCTCCCTCATTCCTCTTCTGAGCAACACTTGAGGAATCTCCATGTTTAAGCCGACATTCTTTGTGTGACGTACTGGCAACAGTGTGCAGCACACTCATCGCTGTATTTAACCCTTCGTGTATTTTCATGCTTCAGAATGTGAGGATCTTTGTTTTTAAGAGTGACCTGTTTCATTCCCCCCTTCTCTCTCAGACACTTCTGCCCTCTCAGTACTGGTACTACATGTTTGAGTTGAGCTTCTACGCTTCTCTTCTTTTCAGTGTGGCGACAGATGTCAAACGCAAAGTGAGTGACATTTAACTCTTGGAAGTCTAGAACTATGACATTCATTTTGGTTTACACATTTTTACATTTGAAATTTTACATTTTATGTCATCAGGTGTAAGTTTGTTCTTCTTTTCTTTCCCAGTGTTTTTATTTTGTCACACAGTGTCACTGACCCAAAACACCATGTTATGATATTCAACATGATATTCATGGCACCTCTATTGCGTGTGGTTCTCAGCAGAATGTTCTGTGCTTATTTCAATTAGCTGTAAGTGAGAAATAATGAAAAGGCTCATGTTCTGCTTTCTTTTTGAATTTTGCTTTTCCCCTAGATATCACCTCCTAAAATTGTGTGTGGTTTAATGTACCAGAACAATCATAAATTATTTTGACATGACCATTTTCCGGATTTTCTTTATACCATAGAATAAAACAGGCTGTGTTGGCTAATGTGCTTTTAAGACAGATGTTGATGAGGTCTAATTGGCTGCCCTGCATTGTGCTTCATTCAAAAAACACAATGACCTGAAACACTTCATATAACTTCAACATGAACGGCTAATGAAGGGCAAATCTGCCTCAAACTGGCCTGTTGAAAAGGCATAGAAATACTGTAAATAAATTGGCTTTTAAGACATTACAACAACCCTGAAAGGGTTTTTTTACACCTTCATTTTCATACGTGTACTTTACAGAGAGGGCAGTGGTGTTTTGAATATCAGACTCTTTTTAAAAAGTCGCATAAATTCAGTTTCATTTAATACAGGTCCCTTAATATACATTTTTGCTTTGCTTTTGTTATTTCTGTCCATGGCTACAACATGCTCACAGCCACAAACCCTCCTGAGAATCATATAATTTTCCCATAACTCTGCTCATCCAGGGGAGGCACAAAGCCATGCTTATTTGCATTCCAGTCGTACAGAGCGCTCTGGATTTGTGAAGAACTGGCGTTCTCAGCCTTGCCTTATTCAAAACAGAACCAGACGTCTGGCATATTTGTGTCAGTGGTGTGTCAATTCCAGGGTCATCTTAGTTCAGGTGGCTGTGGCGTCAAGTCCTAACTGCTGTGGTTATGTCCATAGTATAGTACAGTGCAGATAATCAGTCAAACCCTCAATGTGTCTTCACTCAGCTTTAAATAACCCCCCTCTCTGTCTCTCTCTCTCAATCTTTCTCTGTCTCTGTCTCTCTCTCAATTTTTCTCTGTCTCTGTCTCTGCCTGTTTCTCTCTCTTGTGTGATCTCTCAGGACTTTAAGGAGCAGATAATTCACCATGTCGCCACCATCATGCTGATCAGTTTCTCTTGGTGTATGAACTACATCCGAGCTGGAACGTTAATCATGTTTCTGCATGATTCTGCTGATTACCTGCTGGAGGTACAGACATATACTCACAGAAACGCATGTACACTTACATACAGGCTTAGTAACATGTACCTTCACACTCATCTAAATAATCACACACACACATATGCTGTCAGAGCAGAGATGGAGGGATGTTTCTGTCTCTGGTCAGTTCAGCGAGCTGTGAAAACATTGTTTGTGTTGTTTACATATCAGTGGGACAGAGTGGGAAACAAGTCTGATTTTCAGGGTCATAAACAGAAGATACACAAGCACACAGCGCGTTATTAACTAAAGCATGCTGAGCAGGAGGTCAAGGTTGTTCTTTTGTCTTTTTATTTTCTTTTAATCCTTTCTTTTTTTTATTTTTGTATATTATTTATGTTTGAGGCAAATTCATGACATACAATGTGAAGAACTTTTTTTCATGGTTCAAATTAGCAAATCCGATGACTCATCAGTCTTTCAGATGTTTTGTAGCTAAGCTTGATCAGTTTGATTAAGTTATCAGTGGTCATCAGCAGTGAAAAAGTACCTTTAGGCAACAGGAGAAACTGCTTCTCTCCAACACCTTGACCAGATGATTAGATAATGGTTGTTTTACAATGCTCAAGCCAGTGCTCTCCTCCAGAACCTACAGGAGACTCACTTTGCTTTGTTTTTTTTGTTTTTTTTGCCCAAACTTTTAGACCAAGACCAAATTTAGCCATCAGTTTATAGCAGTAGAAGCTTTCGAATTAGTTTTACTCTCCACTCAGGAAAAGAAGGAATTTTCATGTGCTAGGTTGATGTTAAAAAAATACAGAATGGTGATCAGAGCCTACAAAAAATAACTGCGACAGCAATCGTCCTGTATGTCTACCTCCAAATTGAACATCTATCTCTCTCTCTCTCTCTCGCTCTCTGTCTCTCTCTCTCTCTCTCTCTCTCTCTCTCTCTCTCTCTCTCTCTCTCTCCCCCACACACACACACACACACACACA
>JBBPDA010000009.1:19630743-19661398 GCA_037974385.1 Arnoldichthys spilopterus
CTCTCTCTCTCTCTCTCTCTCCCCCTCTCTCTCTCTCTCTCTCTCTCTCCCTCTCTCTCTCTCTCTCTCTCTCTCTCTCTCTCTCTCTCTCGCTCTCTGTTGCTCTCTCTGTTGCTCTCTCTGTTGCTCTCTCTGTTGCTGTCTCAGTCAGCCAAGATGTTTAACTATGCTGGCTGGAGGAAGACCTGTAACTACATCTTCATTGTGTTTGCTGCTTTCTTCATCATCACACGACTCGTTATCTTTCCTTTCCGGTAAGAGTTACACAAACACACACATAAAAAATCCAGGTAATCCAACTCAGATCAGTGAGACTAAATTGTATATAGACAGTGCAGTAACAGACTGTGTAAGGTTCAAAACCATTCCTGAATCTGATAGTCAGTGTCTTCTGTACTGTACATACACTTATGTGTATGTTTTATTTTTGTATTATTTTTCCCTTGTAGAATTGCCTATAAGTCTATTTTGTGATGTCATTCTGATTGTCCTCACTTGCAGTGAGCATACATTTTACGATGTTCGGAGTCCTTTGGCCCTACCTTGCCCTGTTGTGTGCTTTGTTTATTATAGGCTACATCTGCCATGTGGTGTTTGTTCATGAGCCTTATGCTTGTGTTATTTCTTGCCCTGCCTTAGACCTGCTTCTCCCCTTCAGTGTTCTCAGACGTTTGTAGATCCTGACCCTGCCCATTCTTATGTACTCCCTATTCCTCTGTGGATAAGTCAGTCTGTGCTCATTGGTTCTCTGTGTTGCTTACCTCATGTTTTCATTTAGCTTCGTTCTTTAGTTTTGGTCGTTTGCTAGACCAAGGAGGTTGTGCCAGTGATAGGGAAGTTCATGAGTTGGTTCAGAGGTTTAAGCTGTTCCTTTCTTTGAAGAGGGCTAAGGGGCGGCCTGGCTTATGGACCAGCTCATGATCTTCTGCAGAGCTTTTCAGCTGTCCTTTTCACCGGAGAAATCTTTTGGGTGTGGGCTGACAGGCTCGGGATTGGGACATGATTCAGCTAAGCAGCAGGTGAAAGGTTCACAGGTACACAGGAGCTGAGTCTTGAGGCCACCCCTGTTTCTTCAGCTCCCTACCATGAGCATGCTGTCTTTAAGGTTTCATGCGCGTCCCAGTTACTGTCCCTGTCTCTGCCTCTTCCTTGTCATTGTGCTTGTCTCAGGCTGCGTCTGGATCTTGTCAGTTCCTGTTTTACCATCTTCGTTTTGTCCCTGTCTCAGTCCAGTCTACAGGCCAGTCATGCGTCTTGTCCTGTTATGTCTCCAGTCCAGTCTGTGGTGTCCTTATTACAGATATAAGTTAAATATCTAAACCTTTTCTTCCTTTCTCTCTTTTTTTCAGGATCATGTACTGCACATGGGTGTACCCGGTGACGCTCTACCCTCCCTTTTTTGGATATTACTTCTTTAACAGCTTAATGCTGGTGCTGCAGTGTCTGCACATCTTCTGGGCTGTGCTTATCATCCGCATGGCACTGCGCTTCCTTCCCAGAAATGTATGTTTCTCTCTCTCTCTCTCTCTCCATCTCTCTCTGTGTGTGTGTGTGTGTGTGTGTGTGTGTGTGTGTGTGTGTGTGTGTTGGAGTAATTTAGAAATAATTACAATGGTTGTGGTCAAAAGAAGCATTACAGAAATCTGGGTCTATGCTCTAAGAGAATGGCAGAGAAAAACTTTCTCACCGCAAGAGGCAAAAATCCCCGAGAAGAACTCCTCTTCCTTGGGAAAAAAGGGAATCTCATTATTCCTGGAACAATAATTATAATGAGACATAAGTACTTGGACTAACCAGTGAAAGCCAATCACTACTAAAAAGCTGTGAATGAGAATTAAATCCATCATCACTGTTAATTTTAGAATAAATCTGTGTAGCGTGAAGCAGATGAGGATAGAATATTCAGTGCAGATATTAACCACTTTGGAAGGATGAGTGGGGCATACCAGCTGAGGTGCTCTGGTATTGCAAAAGGGTGAATAGCACATTCAGGTGTCTCCATGGTGGCCAAACTGAACCAGAGGACAGCTGAGCAAGAACCTCCTTTCAAGGAATTAAGCTTGATCTTGCTCAGGCATCAAAAGAGACAGGATGTGCAGTGCTTTAGCTAAGCAAAGAAACACAACAGTTCTGCTTGAGGTGACTAGAATATATAGTATTAACATAGTGCAAGCAGTGATGGCGGCAGGCCTAGCTTTAATGGCCAGGAACAGTATGCGAAAAGTTTAATAAAAGAAGTGTACTAGTTTTGATAGCATTTTTAAAAATATGGCCGTGCTGGTTTTTATGAGACATCTTAAGGAGGTGTCTGTTTCACCATCAACAAACAGCCAATCAGAATGCATCTTACAAAATACTGATAGTTGTGGACAGCTTAATATGCAACAGATATCAGATCCTCTTTGTACCTGTGGGCAGAGGGACTTAAACTAAGACTACTGTTATGCTATTTTTTCTGCTGATATTGTCATGTCAGGTATGTGCAAAATAAAGGTGGAAAGTTTACAGCGTATTTAACTTGCACCATAAAAAAAAACTGGTAAATTAGGAACAGGTGATGGAATCATGATTATAAATAAAATGAGCTCCACCAAAGACTCTACACAGTAGAGTCTTTACAAGCAATGATGGGTTGTGGCTCACCATTTTGTGACCAACTTTATTAAAGAATTGTAAGTCAGTTGAAAAACAACATTTCTTGATGCAAAAATAAAGGTATTTCACTGTCTACAGTACACAATATTGTGAAAAGATTGAGGGAATCCCCAGAAATCTCAGTCCATGTAGGGTAGGCTAGGACTACTGTAGAATGCGAGTGACCTTCGAGCCCTGAGAAGGCATTGAATGAGAAACCCGTCATGCTACCGTGATAAAGCTACATGGACTCTGAAGTACCTAGGAAAACCATTGTCACTGAAGCAGTCTGCCACTGCATCAAAAAATGTAACCTGAAACTCTATCATGCAAATAGAATGCGACGTATCAGTTTCAGCAGAAGGAGTTCTCCGGGCCATGATTGGTAAAAAATAAATGTACCTTGAGTTTTCCATGACAAACACCAGGACCATCCAGACCATCGTCAGGGAAAGCTGCATTAGTGCCCTTTCCATTTGAATATGTGTGATGGAACCAGTGATGCAGAAGTGAATCCTGGGAATTTATAAACACATATCCTGCCATCATGGAAACATGTTTTCGTGGGAAGTCCATGGTTATTTCAGCAAGCAATGCCAAGCCTCATTCTGCACATGTTACAGCAGAGTGGCTTCATAGACACAGAGTGCATGTGCCTGCGAGCAATCCTGATAAAAAAAAACATGCAATTTGGTCTGCGAAAACATGGGAAATCTTTTCTTTTGTACGTTTGTTCGTAAAATAAAGGTTCAAGAGAATTTAAAAATTACAGAAACTTTTACTTTTTATTGCGTTTTACAAAATGTCCCTATTTTAAAACAAGGTTTATATGTTTTCTAGCTTCTAATACATATGACAGTGGACAAGTACTCCCAACATCTTAACTTTGTAAGTTGCTACCACAACAGCCCTACTCACCCCTTTATTTTTCTGCCTCCAGGAGATTGTAGAAGATGAGAGGAGCGACCGAGAAGAAACTGATGACTCTGAGGAGGAAGAAGAAGAAGTGCAGGAGAGAAATGGGGAGATAAAGCAGAATGGTCCAATTCAGAATGGTTACGTCAAACACAACAACAACCACCACAAAGCGGAGTGATGCTTGGAGGAGAGAGAAGAGAGAGGAAAAACATGTAAAAGAAAGACAGCATCAAAACCTGGACCGGTTGTACTCTCTTCTCTGCACACTACAAAATGAACACTTAGGCATCACCTCATCACACACACACACACACACACACACACACACACACACACACACTACATTACTAATCCACATACATACTGCATTCACATATTGACACATTCGTAAACACATACCAACAAATACACAGATGTACACATAATCACAGTAAATACTGATGCAGTGCCAGATTCTCAAAGTCATCTCCTGGAGAGGGATACAGAAGAGAAACAGCAAAGCATATTTTTAAGTTTCTCTAGAAACATGTGCCTTATTGCTCCTTTTAATTCTCTCATCAGAATTATTTTTCTAGGTGCTAGATCACTGTTCCCCTGAATAAGTGTCCAGCTTCGCTTTTTAGTATGTAACATGTGTGTGTTAATACTTAAGCAAAACACACGATTAAACTCAGCTCCTATAAATTAACAATTCCAAATATAACATTTCTTTAGAGAACAAGTTCAAGTCAGAGTTTCTGCTACATAGTTGCCCAATGATTATAGCTTTAACTTCTTTCGAAAGATGAAACATGAGTATCGAACAGGCCACTGTGTGTGTATTTAAGAGAATATAGTCATAGGGCACATGTGCTATGAATCACATAAAAGAATCCTATAATGGGTAAAGATAATGGAATATGGAAATACAGACAAATGCCTTTTCCATAGTTGAAGCTAAAACGTGTTAATTTTACGGAGTATAGTTTAAATTCCACTAAAAAAAGACTAGCTGCAATGTTTGAACATGGAGAAATACTAATATTGACTTACTCTTGAGATCTCACTCAAGTGAAAGTGTGAAAAGGTCTTTACGTTGACCTGAAACACCATTAAAAGATGAAATAAATATTTTCAAGAAAATATTGGGAATGTGCATTAAAAAAAACTATCATCATATTATTATAAAGGCATTTCACAGTGAACCAATTAGTCAGCATGACTCAAGGCCTTAAATTACTTGAACCAAATATAAAAAGTAAGTGGAGTGTGGAAGATTGCAGGTTTTGTTCCTAGTTTCTTCTATCTTCTTAGAGCAAAACATTGCTATAACATTTATATGCAAAACCTTGTAAGAAAACGTACAATATTTCTAATGCAAGTTAATAATTTGTTTTTTAAAGGCAAAACATGTGAGCACTCAGCCTGTTAAATACTCACGCTCATAAGTTCATTTCTCTTAAGAGCTGGTGTGGTTTTATTCATAAGGCCAGATAATCAATTTTCATACGTAAGGTTAACGTAAACCCTGACCAAGTGCCAGTGACCTAGAAGGTAAAGCTGAAATGATGGAATTTACCTCAATATTATATACCTTGCTATTTAAACCCCATCGGGATGATTTTCAAGCAAATGACTCAACTAAATGTACATGTATTTGCATATGATATTTGTCCTGTTGACAAAAATTATCTACTGTTGCTTTTGGCATCTACAGGTATTCAGGAGCTTTACCTGTGACTGGCAACTACTGTACTGACCCCATTTCCAGAAAAGTTGTTTTATAAAATGCAGTAAAAAGAAGAATGTGATTTGCTAACTGATACATGTTCAAAGAAAACATTTCCAGTGTTTTCACTGAACAACTTAAATGTATTTTGTAAATAAAAACAAAATTAAAATTTGACGCCTGCAATACACTGGAAAAAAAAGTTATGATGAAGGTTTGTTTACCACTGTTAAATCAGCCCATAATGACAGATGCTGGCGTTTTTGCTAATAGCAGTCAGGATGGTCCTTTTCATCCTTGGCACAGAGAGCTTGAAATCCATTTTTCCCCATTTTTCTTTCACTCCATCTGAGATTTACTCCCAGCAGTGCTTCTGTATAGAACTTATGTTTGACTTTCTCTTTGCATAATAGACTTTCAGGCTGCATTTCTTGATGCTGTGGCAGATTTTGTTAAGTGACCATGGTTTTCCAAAACCCTCCCGAGCTGAGTTTCTCATGCAGTGCCTTCTGACCGATTGGATGTTTTTAGCCTTGATGTATAGGGACTGAGATTTCTCTGGATTTCTTGAATCTTTTTTTCACAATATTATGTACTGTAGATGATGAAAGACCTAAATTGTTTGTAATCTGAGTGAGCCATGACCCATCGTTGCTTTCAGAGACTGAGCCTTTGGGAAATGCACCGTTTGTACCCAGTGATGGTTCCCTTACCTGTCACCTGTTGCCTCAGTATGACATGACTTAAATATTCTATAAAATTTTCACTCTTATTTTGCTCCAAACTGTACTGAGTGTGGCAGATGTCCGTTACTACATTTGCTCCTATTAACAAAATACACTTAAGCTGATTACTGAAAACATTAGAAATATTTTCTTTTATCAGTTCAGTAGAAGTTCAAGAGTTAAAAAATCTTGTTTTATTGCATTTTATGGAAAATGCCCATTTTTTTCTGGAAATGGGGTTTGTAAAAGTGTTTTAGGACATTTTATTCATAAATAATGATTTTATAGGTCCAGTAAGTCTTGACAGTTGTCTGACACCAAGAAGTTGGTTTTGAAAAGCATCAGTCAAGGAAACCTTTTTTTATTACTATGTCGAAGATCTACCAGATTCCTTTATTTCAGCACTGAAAAACTGTAACAGGTGAAGAAACCCCTTAGCTCAGCTCTCCTAACTTCAGGTAACATTGCTCTTAATGTGAGATTGTATATATCAAGTTCTAAGAGTAACAGATTTTGGTTCTCATATCCCAGTTCGGCAGTTTCTCCAGTGCATTTGGGTACTGAACTCATCCGTCATGCCAAGAAAGTGCATCCTGCGCTAGATGAACCAAAGCAAATGACAAATGGTCACTTTATGGACGTTATTGTGTTGTGATTCCAATAAGAAAAAAAAAATGAAACAGGTTTACAATGTTTAATTTTATTCTGTAATTTTTGTCTTTTTGACTTTTTTTTATTTCATTCCACACGTTTGGAATAATTTTTGAGAAATGAAGGCAATGAGTTTCTGTTTTTTTTTTTTGTTTTGTTTTTTTTTTTTTTTTGGTTAAATGTTATTTGACCAAGGAAATTATTTTGTTGTTTCTTGATTAGAAAGAACACAAGATATAGAATCTGTTGGAAAATTTTCTCCTCGTCAGTCCTGCCTGCTTTGAATAGCACAACAAAGAACAAACAAAGTGGCGAATGGAAAAAAGTTTTTGATGTAATCATTTCACGTCAGCAGAGTGCATTGGAAGCATGTGATGACGGCGGTCTAACTCAGTACTGAAATGTCTCCTCTCTGCAAGCTTCCACTTTTTAGAGATCTTCCAGTGCTTGCCTGGGGAGGGATGAGAGTGAACACTGGTGCAAAATAAGTTTTTTTTTGTTTTTTTTGGTGTGTGTGTGTGTGGGGGGGGTGTTAAGGTCAGGTGCCCCTACTTTTTAAAATGATGCTGTTATGGTTTGCTGTTCACCTTGTTTTACATTTAAATTGCTGTGTTGGCTGTTGCATTTGCCCCCCACCCACCTTATCAGACCAAACTTTCACCATTAAAGGTGAAAATGACCACAAGATGCTCAAAACATTAGCCAGTCGCTGTTCTCTGACTCGGTAGAAGCTTAAAATATATTGTAGTCGTAGCTGTGGTGGATATTTTTCTCTCTCAGTGCTACAGTAGCGGTCCCATTTTTGAAGGCATGCTCCAGGATGTCCGATCTGAGAAGGTTTGCACAGTCGGCTGCCACAGTACTGAAACACAGGACAGACCCATGCTTGCTTGCTCTGTCTTTTTCTCATGTTTTTCTTTCCATTCTTCTGCATCATCTCTCTCTATATGTCACTTCTATCTCTTTATCCAGATCAGTACTGTTTAAGACCCAGTACTGTTTTTTTTCTTTACTTTTTTTAATGCCATCATGCCCCTAGAGGTTTTTTTTTGACCAGCCTCTTCACTGCCCTCATCTTCATTGTTCCAGAGGTACAGCCAAACCTGATTACAGTATTACTTCATTTTTTTTGTTTTAAATTTTGATTTTTATTACGTGTAAATGTTATTAATACTGATGGAAATAATAAAACAACAAATGAGAATCGCTATATGCGCGTGTGTGTGTGTATAAAATCTTACACATGGTATTTAAAAATAGGATAGAGGACTTCACACACGCGTAATCATACAATATCAGATAAACAGCGTTATTATTAGTAGATGTGTAATCAGGTCTGTCGGTAACTGTTTTATCAGTAACGCTGAAAGCGCAGACAAGGTCAAGATAAACCTGAGTTTCGTCACTTGCATACAGCCAATTGTATAGACGGAGAGAGCTCGAACAGGACGTGTTCCGATCTGCTCAATCTTCGACAACACCCTGCCAGCGGAACACTACGAGTTCGAGGCGTGCACACTGGCTAGGGGGCCTAGTAAGTCCTTGAGCGCGAGTATTGGGGCACAACCTGTGTCTCCGTCGACTTGCGTGTTTTCGGTGGAAAAGCCGAAGCGCCATTTTAGACGTTTGAGGGACTTTAAAAGAAGTAAATCTTTACTTCATAAAAATGAGTTTGTTTGGGTCGAAGAAAATGATAGCGTGCCGTTAATAATGATATTGTAAGGGTAGTTGTTTTTAAAAAGCCGAGTTTTTGGAGGACGACAAAAAGAAAAAATTACTAGTCTGGGTGTTTGTTCTTTGCTTGTTATGTTTTTGCGTTAGCAAAGGAGCTACAACTTTCACACTTCATGTCGGATATGGCGTCTTCAAACCCAGGTAACGCATTCAACACAGAGATTTATCCATTTTAGTTCACTTTAATGGCTAATAAACAGTTGTCAGGCGTTTTAACAGCATTTTCTGGTGAAACAGGTAGCAAGTTAGCAGGTTAGCTTATAAGAGTGAGGCAGTGAGTTGCTGAACTTATCCGTTGCAATATTGTTATTACTGTTAAACAGAACAATAGTCATCAACATTAACTGCCTCATTTATTTGTTCTAACTCGATCTGTGTATTTTAATACCAATTATTATTGAGGTTAGCGTCTGACTGGTTGCTATCCAGCATTAGCTTAACATGTAAGTAGGCCCAGCTAAGCTAGGCTAAGCTAACTAGACTTTAATGAAGAACACATGGCCAACTTTATATGACCCTTAAAGTCCCAGTCTTGTCAGTTCTCGTCAACTTTTAATTTTAACGTATTGCTCGTTGTAATCCATCAGTCCGAGGTCCAGAAGTCACCTGATGATCTCAGTCAGGTGTGTAGTAGCAGCATGTGGACTACAGGACTGAGATTGAACAGCAGATGTTGTTCTCCTCTCTTAGTTACAGACTGTTTTTGCTGTATCGCCTGGTTGAACTCATGGGGTGACCCAAGAAGCAGTTCATGAACTGGTTTAAGTGTGTTAAAAGTGGGCTGTCGGATTGACATTCAGGACCAAATGTCATTTTCCCATTTAGTGATAAAGAATTTAACCGCTCCATTTGTTTGGCAGGTTATTTTCTGCTAAATAAAATGTATTTCTTCAGTTGGTCAGTGAATCTGGAATGACCTCTCTAAAGAAACAAGGTTACATACTACCTACCTGCCTGTATAGATTTCAGTAAGTGATGTTTCATGTCATGGCCCTGTTTTGATGATTCCATATCTGCTTTACAGTTGATCTTTTCTACGTCTTCTCAGGTTAGAATTATGAAGAAATGTACAAATTATTGTAAGGAACATACAGATACAGATGCAGTCAGAAAAAAGCTTCACCTTAACCAGTGGTTCTTAATTTGGGCACATTTTTGCTCATGATGTACAGGGACGGAGGAAAATGTGCACAATTTGTGGGTCCCTGACAATTGGTTGGAGAACCATTAGAAAAAACGCACTGAATTTTTGGCCTTATGTAAAAATTGGGCTGGTGTGTTGATGTTTTGTATGTAGTTTTGTACCAAAATTATTTTAGTATTATTATGCATCCCTGGCTTCTTTGCAGATAGTAGCAAACTGAAGTTAAAATGGACCCCACTTCTACTGCATGTAACCACTAATTTTTTTATTTCAGTATAATTTTGCCACCTGGGCAGGTGTCTTTTTTTTTGCTGCTGTTGTGCAATAGATGTTATCTATGTACCAGCTAGGCTGTGGCACAGCTGTTGCTGCAGCCAATGCTGCTCAGGTTTTGACCAGATATGAACACTAGTCTTTCCGTGTTTCTGGGTGAAATAGGATGTACTTTGTTCATTTGTTTTATTTTAAGACGTGTTGAAATGTTGAGCCTGTGTATGTGTGGTCTTAGACATGCCTGAGGTGCCTTCGTTGGGAATGGCCACGCCAGCTGGATCTCACGCCGGGGCTGGAGCCGTTGTGCCAAAAGGCAGTAACAAACGATCAGCCAGGTAAGGACTGTTCGTGCATGAGGTCATGTAGCCTGTCAGACCCACAGGTGTGACAGGGTCATAGTTTTCTAGGGGAATTATTTTATATTTATATATATATTTACTACTGAGACACCCTTGAGCAAGGGACCGTCTCACTGCACTGCTCCCTGGGCGCTTTTGATAGCTGCCTGCTGCTCCATGTGTGATGGTTTAAATGCAGAGGTCACTTTTCCATGTGGTGCACAGTGTTTGAGGACCTGAGAGCTGAACAGGGGGCACTAAACACATTTTTTCTTTCCTATATGAGACCACTGAATGAGAACTTGCCTTGCAGTTCATGTTGGACTTAATCGCCAAAGTGTTCAGTTGGGTTAAGGTCAGACCTCTGCAGGCTTCTCTCAAATTTTTAGATTCATGCATCAGACTGTCAGCTAGTGTAGCATGGTTTATCCCTCCAGAGAACACGTTTGCACTGCTCCAGAGTCTAGTAGTTCTTGTCGAAGTCTGAGCTGGCATATATTGATATTCCAGAATGATTCAGCAGAGGACGGGTCATTTTTATGCCCTATGAGCTTCAGCACTCGGCAGACCTGCTCTCTGAGTTTGTGTGGTCTGCTGCTTTGTGGCTTAGCTGTTGTTTCACAAATGTAGTACTTACTAAATAAAGCACTACCAGCAGAGCAGTAATTCCACAAACCTGCTTGTGGCAAAAGTGGCATCTTTGTACAGAATTCTGCAGTATGACCCATTCTGTCGTCAGCGTCTCTCTATGGAGATGCATAGCAGTGTGCTTGATTTTCTGCACCCATTGCATCAGGCGTGTGCAGCAACACCTAAACTTGTTAATTAGTGAGGGTATCCACATACTTATGGTCGTACAGTGTATCTGAAAGGAATTGAACTTGTAAGTAATGCTAAGTGATGAAATGAATGGGGTTCAGTTTAGAAACTGCCTTTGTGGAAACTGAGCTTTGTGCAGTAAAAAGAACAGGCTAGGTGTCTGGTGGAAAAGTGGACCTCGTCATGCACGCTGTTGTGACGGGAAGAGTGACTGTATGTGCCTGAAATGGAAGAAAACAAACTGCTAAATGTTGTTCCAGAAACATCTTCTGTCTGTAAATAAATGGTGATTGGGAAAATTTCATCATAGTGTAGTTTGGTTGGTTGTGCAATAGTGTATGCAAATGACTTATGTGATAATCCTCCTTCCCCCCGTATCCTCTTTCAGCTCTGACTTCGATGACGACGAAGGAAGTAAACTCTTCAGGTTAGTGTGGATCTGTGGTGTGCTCTTTTTGTGTTTGTTCTGTGTAAAGTAGAACAATTCTTTTGTTCAGGTTTTATTTTTTTCTGTTAACAATTATTTGAGGGAGGTTTTTTCTCCCTCAGATATTTTTATGGCAAAGCTGAATGAATGCATTTAACATTAAAGTAATCCTGTTCCATCAGCTATTAATGAACATGTATTTATTGATTGATTGATTGCATTTTCTTTCCTTTAGATGTGATGATGAGTCGGGCACCTCAAATGACAAAGAACGTTTTGCCAGGTACAGTGGAGAAGGAGAAGGAGCACCACATGTGGGATAGAAAATCAAAACGCTGTTCCGTCGCTTGTGTAAAGTTTTGAGACGGGCCTTGTTGGAAGAGCATGTGCTCGTAGAGACCGCAGCCTCTAATGAAAACTGTGTAGCTTTAAACTTCCTCTGAGAAAGGGAATGAGTGTGTAAAGGAAGAAACGAGTCCTTTATGTGTCTGCCTACTCTTAATGGCCCTCACACTCTAGTACAGTGTCTCAGTGAATGTGCAGTATCCATCAAAATTTTGGACACCCCTGATTGGACACTTTGAAGATGTTTTGAATGGTAAAATGCTTGGCATTTGTTTCTAACACACACACATTAATGTTATTGGCTGCATGGGAATCTCGTTTCCAAAACAAATTTTAAATATATGTAAATATTCAAGCAGCCAGTGAACATGGAAAAACTGGGTCAAGTGCGTTATCTGCCTGAAATAATCTACAATAGAAAATCATTTTTGCCTGTTTAACACTTAATCATTATATTATTTTAGATATCATGTCTTCTGTGTTACGTCAAAAATAGTGAAAAGAAAAGGAAAACAGGTCCCTACCAAACTAGACAAGTCCACACTGTTACTGTATCCCTGTGCACTCCCTCAGGTTCTGCGAGCCTTAATATGCATGTTCACTTCCCAGTCTTTTCTTTTGAGCACTTTCCCTTTCCCTTCTCCTCCTTTTCCTCTCTTTCAGGCCCTCTGAAGAGACCTGTTTTTCCCACCACTCACTCTTTCACTCACTCGCTTGTGTCTCTCACTCTAAGATGACATTTTGTTCTCATTTGAAAAGATCTGTTTTTATTCTGTTCCTCCTTTTTTCCCCTCTATTCCTCTCTCTCACTCCTGTCATTTTCTTCCTGTTTTCTACCTCTGTACTGTTCACTTCTTCTTGTGGATGATGTATGGCCTCATGTTTGTTTATCATTTTCACTCCTTTAACCTTCACTCCTGCACCTTCCCTTTTTCTCTGACTGCACCGCACGTTTCTCTCTATTTTTCTGCAACACCAACTTTTGTGTTTCTGCCGTCCTACCATCTTCATCCATGACCTTTCCCCAATGACCTCCTGACCCCAGGGAGAACCACAGTGAGATTGAGCGGCGGCGGCGGAACAAGATGACTGCTTACATCACAGAATTGTCTGAGATGGTGCCCACATGCAACGCGTTGGCTCGGAAACCAGATAAGCTCACCATCCTGCGCATGGCTGTGTCCCATATGAAAAGTCTGAAAGGCAGCGGCAACACAGGGGCTGATGGGACCTATAAGCCATCCTTCCTCACAGATCAGGTACCACACGCACACATTCACTCGCTCTCTACTTGGTGTGTCGCAGTGAACTCTGTTTACTTAATTGTAAAACAATTGAAATGGTCCTTTTCAGTGAATCAGCAAGATCATTACTTTTCTATAAGATCTGTTTTGTTCTCCTACTCCTGTCTCTCACAGTAAGAATAGGTATCTTGGTTTTATTATTTGCAAAAATTTGGACAGTATTTGGAATTTGTTAGAATTTGTTAGAATTTGCATAAATGTGTCTTTAAGCCTCTCTGGCCAATCAGTAAAGGTTTAGTGTAATAGATATTACACGTTCCTATCACACAGAAAACTAGGGTTCGTCTGTGCAAGCATGCTATAGAGAATTTTGGACCATTTCTAGAGACTTATTTTAAAAAAATGACCCTCTTGGGAGCTACACTGAGAACTACACACCTAGGGCTTTATCCTGTTTGCATTTGCAACAACAAGTAGGAAACACTAAAGTGACAAAAGCTGACCAATGACTTTTATATTTTTTCATTTGTAATGCTAGTAGCTGTTGTTTCCATGTCTACTATTCTATACAGATTAAAAAAATGTATGGTTGCAATCGTTGAACACTATCGTCTGGACCAGGCACCGTACACTTAGGTCACTCATAGTTCCTCGTGTGCTGGAAAGTACCTACTCTGAAGCAGGAGCTAAAAACATCCCTTAAAACTGTGTTCTGAGAACTACAGTTCTTAGAAAAGGGGAAACTTCCTCCTAAAGTTGGACCAACTATGAAAAAGTTTCTCCGGTCTGAGAGCACCTAATGGTACACTGAGAAGACAGTTTTTCCACTGTACAACATACTGGAACCTTAGGTACCAGACACTAGAAAACACTTTTTTCCACTGTCAACTAACGGCTGAAAAGTCATGAAAGTTTTTACCAACAGGTAATTCAGGGTTTTCCTTTTTCTTTGGTAGCACATGCATCAGAAGCCAAAAAAAATTCAATTTTGTAAAACATTTGCTAAAGGTTAAGGCTAACATGAGTAGCATTTTGCTAAGTTTGCTTAATAAATATTGCTTTGAAAGTAGTATGTGTAAATGTAGACACTTTAACAGTGTGGAATATTGTTTCATATTAACCAAGTAAAGCGAACAAGCAAGACAAAGCTGGGCAACTATTCTTATCTTATCTTACTTTGTTTTTGTTCTTATGATCGGTTTTTATTTTTACAACTGACTAGTTTTTTTGTTTGTTTTTTTCCCTATTGTAAATAAGAGTTTGTTTTTAATGCCTTTTCTGGTCAAACAATGGCAAATAAATAAATAAACAAACCTGAACATAATGCAATTGTAAGTGGTTGTGGATGAGTGTCTACCAAACACATCCTTGTAAATAACCCTGCTTCATCACATGACCGTAGGAAAAAAACGACTGATGAAGTCCGTGAAATATTGATACGTTTTTAGAATTAAACAGATTTATTTTAGTTATTTGCCAGTTTAACATTGGTGTATTGCTGTTTGGAACTACTCCATCACTGTGCTGTTTTGACATTTAGGCAAGCTCGAGTTATATTTCTGTTTCATCTCACAGACATGTCCATGTCCGATTCAGTTTCTCAAATGTTCTAGTCTCGAACATCTGTCTCTGTGTTTTTGTTTGAAGGAGCTGAAGCACCTGATTTTGGAGGCTGCGGATGGTTTCTTGTTTGTGGTGTCATGTGAGAGTGGACGAGTTGTGTACGTCTCAGACTCCGTCACACCCGTTTTAAACCAGGCTCAGACTGACTGGCTCGGTTCATCGCTGTACGACCAACTCCATCCAGATGACAAGGACAAACTAAGAGAGCAGCTTTCCACCAGTGAAAATGCCAACAGTGGTGAGGAATATCTCTAAGATTTTAAACGGAGAAAGTGTCAAGTTAAATTATTAATCTAATCTAAATCTAAGATTTTTAAACACTCTGTCAGATTGTAGCTCTGTGTCCTTTTCCTCTACTGTGAATCACAGTTACTGATGCTGGTCTGTTGTAAATGTCACACTGTGCTATATGGAGAACCAGTTTGGTTCAGTGTAAACGTATCTGTAACCCCCACCCCCTCCCAGGGCGGATGCTGGACCTTAAGACTGGTACAGTGAAGAAGGAGGGTAGCCAGACTGTGAGGATGAGTATGGGTGCCCGTCGGAACTTCATCTGCAGAATGAGGTGAGGAAGTGGCTATAGACATGATTGACAAGCGTTTGGTGTTTTGCAGATTTTTAAACTGGTGCTTTGTTTTTGCTCAGATGTGGGGTTTGTCCTGTGGAGCCGGTGTCCATGAATAGACTCAGCTTCCTGAAGAGCAGAAATAGGTATCTTTCTCTCTCTAGTGCACAGAAGTGGTTGTATTAAATAGGTAAAAGTAGCAGTTGGGTGCTGTACAAATTTCCAGTATTTTAATCATAAAATGTAGTGCTCATTTCAACCAAAACAATAATGGCAATTTTGAACTCTTACACACAGTCAGTCTCAGTCTTGCACACAATATGTCTCTGTCTCTCTCTTTGACAAACCGAATGTTTGTTGTCAGGAATGGTTTGGGCACTCTTAAAGAGGGGGAACCTCAGTATGTGGTGGTTCATTGCACTGGATACATCAGATCTTGGCCTCCAGCAGGTAATACACACACACACACACACACACATACTTGAAGAGCTACATAAGTTTTTTGCATTCACAGTGAACCATTTGTAGCGTTTAGTTGCGGACTGAACTGCACTTCAGTGAATCCTATCTGGTGCAAGCAGCTCCGTGTCATTTAGGCCAAAAAGCAGTGTCGTCGTGTCTCTGCGATTAAAAAGGATGCCGCCTGCTGCTCCAGCCAAGAGCTGTGGTATTTTGGAAAACAATCCAGAGGAAGTGACCACCCATCAGAGTAGCCATTGTCTTCAGGGAGCTGATACACTGCCTGTTTGTTCAAAGTGGACAAATCTCCAGCGTCTTAGTGCTCACAATGTGTTTATGCCATACAGTTATTCAGAGCTCATTCTGTCTGTTTTCAGGTGTTTCACTTTCTGAAGATGAATGTGACGGTGGTCAGGGGAACCGCTACTGCCTGGTAGCCATTGGAAGGCTACAGGTACTGTGTTTTTGAGATTTTATCCATCCTCTCCTCATATTTCCTCCTTCTCTAAAAGGTTTGACTGCCCTGATTTCTTTTTGTTGTCTAGGTAACATGTTGCCCAAGTGACAACAACTTGAACAACATCAGCGTCCCGGTGGAGTTTATTTCACGTCATAACTGTCAGGGCACGTTCACGTTCGTAGATCACCGCTGTGTAGCTACAGTTGGCTATCAGCCCCAGGTCAGTGTCTGATGCTCTGCTTCAATTCCTCAGTCTGTTTGCCAACATTTGCTCTTGTCTGGTGTTTTTTGTCTATACTGAATTGTTATTACAGATGAGCTATTTTGCTGCTGGAGGATATACAGTTATTTAAGAATATAATAATATAAATATAAGAAATAATTTGTTATTTTTAGGATCTACTAGGCAAGAACTTTCTTGACCTGGCCCATCCAGAGGACCAGGGCCTACTCAGAGACAGCTTACAGCAGGTGGGTGTGTGCATGGATATAGAGGCCTGAGTGCACATGTGTTAAGAGCATATTCTTCCTTGTAATTTGTTTGTAACATCAGGTGGATAAGTGTTGCTTTTTTGACCCAGGTGGTGAAGCTACGCGGTCAGGTTTTGTCTGTGATGTTCCGGTTTCGAACCAAATCGCGAGAGTGGATATGGATGAGAACTAGTTCCTTCACCTTCCAGAACCCTTATTCAGAAGAGATCGAGTACATCATCTGCACTAACGCCAATGTCAAGTGAGACTGCAAACACACACACACACATGCTGTTAGTTTTATTCTGTGGAGAAATGTTCCACAGTGGTTTTTTGCTGTAATGTAAAGCAGTGGTATTTGTACTGCTGTAGTTTCTTGCTGTAATGTGTAAACACACAGGCTTTTTAATCACTGTATGAGTATTTGATTATTATTGTATTGTGTGTATTAACTATTATAATGCTGAAGGTGAGAGAGTAAGAATTAAATAACTTTCTCTCTGCTTTTTATACATACTGTTACCACTCAAAATAATGACCTGAGTGAAGTGCTTCTGTATAAGGGTGTGCAGTACTGAACTATTAATAAACCGCAAGGCTAAAGTGGTAGAAAAAGATATGTTCAGTCCTCAGCTTTTGATATGGATTGGTACAGTTTTTTTTTAACCTGCAGAAGTATTGGCTTTGAACTACTGCCGTCACACAATATTTAATTACTTACATGCTGGACCATTTTTCTAATTCACCTTACTGGTAACTCTGACTTGTACTTCACTGTGCAAATTGAGAAACTATTTGACCACCATTCCTCATTCATGAATGGTCGATTTCTGACCATAGGAGAACTGCTCCTATTGCATTATTTTTACCCACATAGCTGAAGGCTCAGGTTCTCACTGTTTATGCACTAAGCTGTCCTGAACAGGAGGACAGCTGATTCAGAACGTGTGTGTGTGTGAGAGAGACTGCATTTTTGTCGAAAAGTGCGAGTTCACTCTGACGATCCTATCTCTACTTGTCCTCTCCCTCCTTCCCCCTCAATCCCTCCCTTTTGTTTTGCGTGGCAGTAAAGCACCAAATCAGGATGCCCTCTCCCCTCTGTCCTCCCCGAGGGGGGCACTGCCCCCTTCTCTGGGGCAGAACAGTCCCAACTGCCCCACTGCTTCCAGCCCGGGGCAAATGGCCACCAGGTGAGACCACATACCCCCCAAGACAGCTGTGGGTCTCCATCACCATGCTGCACCGGACTCAGTGCATTTAGTTCTTTTATTTAGTTCCTTTTCTCTCTTTCTTCTTTGTGGTGATCCTTTTTCTGCCTTTCCACTGGGATACAGAGTAGATCTAACAGCATGACTATAGAAACTCCTTCCTTCTCTGTACAGTTCGTGGTCTCAGGAAAACGCTGCTGGCTGCCAGGTGATGGGTTTGTGATGGGTTGTAGGTGGAGGGTCTTCGTAAAAGTTGCAAAGTTGAGTCTGTTTTTACTATAATGTTTTTCTTCTCTCCCTCTCTCTCTTTCTCAGGCAGCTACAGCAGCAGCAAGCGGAGCTGGAGGGAGGCTCAGGGAGAGAGGACATGTATGAGGCTGGACAGGTGTCTCTTCCTCAGGTAAAAACACGTTCTGCTATGCTGTAAACAAGTTCCTTGCATTATTTTTTTGTCTGGTTCTAAGGCACTGACTCTGCAGTAGATGTGTTCAGATAATAGATTTTCCTCTTTTTAAAGTCTCTCTTTCTCTCTCTCACTCTCTAGGTTCCTGTACAATCATTAGGAGTTGTAGGTGCTGATCCTAGTAAGGCCTTCTATTACTTTCTTCATGCTGAATTGATCTCTAGTAAAATCTACATACCCAGACAAACACTAACTGTTCTCTCTTTTCATCTTTTCAACCCTGCCTCCCCCCAGATCACTCTAAGGCTATGTCCTCCACTGCACCCCCTACAGGCCAGCAGGTTTACCCTGCAGCTCCCTCATTCAGTGCTGCCTCTCGCCCCAGTGAGCCCTTCAGGTAGCCCTACAAGAAACGCATATGCACATGTACACATGCATGCACACACACCCAGCAGTTTTTTCAGGTACCTTTACCTGAACTAAATTTAAATTTTTTTGCCTTGCAAAGACCAAATATTTTCTGCAGTAGTGATGGTTTTCAGTTTCTGTATACATTTTTCTGTGTCTGTCTGTGTGTCCATCCAGGTCATCAGCAATTGCCCAGCAGATGGCACAGACCCCTCCTTCTGCAGGTCAACTTTTAGCACACATGTCTCGTCAGAGTGCGCCCTCTGGGCCTCCGGTGAATGGCACAAGTCCCATCCAGGCCCAGTCAGGCAGCACAGGACCCCCAGGAGCCTGGCCCGCCTCACGTCCCCCCTTTAGCTCACAAGTAGGTCACAGTCACCGCACCATGAACACACTCGCCTTAGTTTTGATATCTGTTATGAATATGTGCCTTTGTCTTCAGCAGGTGGGAGGACAGACAGGGAAGAGTCAGTCACCTCAGTTTCCCATGGGAACCTTTAGCTCTGCCCCTCCATCATCTTCCTCTTTTGGGCAGATGGGTGGAGCTGCAGTTAATGTACCGTCCAACACACCAAGCTATCCTCAGCTCAGCACTCGCAGTAATCCTTCTACTAATGGCTACAGTAAGTAAGGCTGCAAATTGTCAAATGTTTTCATAGTCACAAAACATCACTCAAAAACTAAGAGCAGTTGGCATAATGGAAATCAGGGGGTTTATTTTCACATGTTCACATGTGTCAGGGTATCAGGAGAGTGAAAAGGCTTTTTAACCATTTTCTTAAAGAAATGTAACCACATGCTCCAGTGGAGGATTCCATATGATCAAAATGTTAAACACCTCAGACGCTGCTTTCCATAGGGGAGTGCAAGAGTTTGTAAGATATACGCTGAAGCTCAGTTTATTCTTTCTTCTAATAGTCTTATTGGGCAGTGGTGGCTTAGTGGTTAGGACCTTGCACGGGGGGCCTGAAGGTTGCAGGTTCAAGTCCCAGCCCGGGCACCACTGAGGTACTCTTGTGCAAGGTACCGTCCCGCTACACTGCTCCCCGGGCGCTGTTGATGGCTGCCTGCTGCTCCACATGTGCACGTGTGATGGGTTAAATGCAGAGGTCCAAGCAGTTTCCTCCGGGATCAATGAAATTAGTTAAATTAAAAATACATATATTACTTCATTCTGTTTGTATTTATTTTTGTTTATGTTCAGAGATTTTGTTTCTGTAAGTTGATTATTCTTTTTCTCTTTACCTATTTTTGTTTCATCAATTAATTCTAACTCTAGTTATTTTAATCCAAGTCCTGTTTTTTTTTTATTGTATTGTATTTTATTTATTTATTTGTTTGTTTGTTTGTTTGTTTGTTTGTTTGTTTGGGTTAAATTTATTTATTATTTTTTCCCATTTTCTCCCATTGTTTTTGTCTTTTACGTAATATCACCCTGCTGTCTTACCCTGTAATACTTTGCTTCCTCCAATGCAACCCCAAGTTTAAATAAGGATTAATGGTGAAATAGATTATTGCAACATGTAAGAGGCTGTACCATTTTCCAATGTTTTAATTATCATATTTATTAGGTTTTAATGAAATGTTATTGCTGATCAATCAAAATCTTATGGAACATTAGTTTCTGAACAAACTGAGAAATATTCTCTCACTCATGCTCTGTCTTTCTCAGGTGATGTCAGTCAGTCAGGGACACCGTTCCCCTCAAGATCAACAGAGGCATCAGGGTGGTCGCAGTGGCAGAACCAACCACACACACAAAGCAATGCAGACACACATTCTCACATACAGAACAACCAGCCGGACATGTTTCCTGTGAGTATCGTATGCATGTTGACTTGCAAAAACCCATATATGTCATATCTTTTAATAGTTACATTTCCTTTTGCCCTTCAGGATGTTCTGTCTATGTTGGATCAGTCTGCAAACTTCAACGAAGATTACGGAGAAATGCCCATGTTTCCTCCTTTTGCCGAGTGATCCATCTCTTCCTCTCTTCTCTCCTTTTCTCCCTCCATCTGTTTCTCTTTTCTGGTTCATTGATCACAAAACAAGATGAGCAATGAGGGGGACTGTTTAAAGCCATAATGTAAGGGAAAAGAGAGGGAGACGAACAGAAGGTTGCACACAGGGTAGCACAGAACTGGCAGTTCCACTCCAGTGGTGTTTTTGAGTTGAATTTGCTCAGCTACAGAAGTGGCTCTGTGCTAAAAACACGCACAAGTGCACAACATGAGCACAAAAAGTTCGACACACTGAGTTACTTTTCCCTACCCCCTCCTCTTCATGACACCGACACATTTGTGCACAGGTTCAAATCTCCGATCTCTTTTGTGTTATTAAGGTGTCTGAGGTCAGGTGAAGGTGAAAGACTGGTACATGTTGATAGAGTTCAGTATAATTCTTGCACTACACCCTTTTTTCCTAGGAATCACACTCAGTCATAGGAAGTTGTTCCTTCTGTTTATACAGTCACATACCCTGCTAGTGAGGAAGTACACTGCCTGTCAAAGGTTTGAGGAGAAGTTTAAAGACATACCTGCATAGTTTTTTTTTTAGTTTTTTTTTTTATATATATATAAATATAAAACCGCTGTCTACTGACTTCATGATGTGTCTTCTTCATATGAGGAGCAGGTTTTCTCCAGTAATATGAATATAAACTATACAAATATATACATATAGTTTTACAAAGTGTATTTAAAAGCGCACATTGAAAACAGTTGATAGGTGTGTTTTTTTTTAAAGTAGTATGAAACACTTTTTACAACAAATAATTTAATTCCCAGTCAATACAATACATAATGAAAACTACATTTCAAAAACCGCCTGTTGTAAAATCGTTGTGTGATGTCACAAAAAATGATCTTTTACATACTTCCAGCCATTTCAGCTTATTGCAGGTTAGCCTCACCCATACATGAAGTATAAGACTGTAATAATTTGCCCAGACTGCTTTTTGAACAACACACTAATACAGGGCAGCAAACCAGAAGAAAAATCATTGTCCAATATTCGTTTAAACTGCACAGTAACAAAGAGCCCTGTAAACTCCTAAAGAATTAACTGAGGTTGGAAAATGGCCGAGTAATTGCAGTTGGAATTAAACTTGATTAAATAGAAACACACAAACATAAAAGGACCTCTCTCAATATACATGGGCTCTTTAATATGTTAAGTAACAAAATCAAAATTGCAAAAAAAAAAAAGTCCCCAAACCTTTGATGTGCAGTGTATGTTACATATCCAGATGTGAGCATGTGACATGTAAACACCGACATGCACATATTCTTCTGTTCCTCCTCTTTCTCAGTTTCTCTGGGTGCAAGTATTGCTCTTCCTCCTCTGATCATGTGGTTTGTAGATTTTGTTTTTCTTTTAAGTTTTTTAAAGTCGTGTTTTATAAGAATAACTGAATAGAAGGAAAAAGACGCAGCAAAAGCAATAATTGTGAGCAGATATTAAGTGTTTTTAAAGCCATCCTTTATTGTTATGCAAAACTATGTAATTATGAGAAACATTCAGGGTTTTGTTTTTCAGTTACTTTCTTTTTAATGTCTGTACAGTAGCCTCAAAATTGGCACTAGCTTATCGTTATATGTTCAGAGACCAGCAGCCCACTGCTGACTAAATATCTAGAAGAACCTGATATTGGAGTAGAATTTATTTTGGTAATTCTACAGTCTAATCCGATTAACAGCTCTGTTCATTTATTTCGTCTTCTCTGTGTTTAAATGTCCTTTTCTCAAAAATAGAGGCTGATTATAGGATCTGATATTAAACCTTTATGGGTTATCTCTGCAGTCCACACAGCCAATGTAAGATGTACAGCTCCGTCTACAGCTGGACATTCTCATTGGTCCAGGCAAGTTCCTGGGCTTTTTCATGTCCTCTGTGTCCCTTTACTTCAGCCGCAGCCTATAATCCAAAGGTTTTCACATTTTCAGTCTGTTTTAAAATTACGGACATCTTGCTGATCCAAACCTTTTTTAAGAAAATGTTTTAAATGTCTGCATTTGCATGTTGGTGCGTGACTTTCCTACGTGCCACATCACATATTGGAAAATACATAAACTGGTGTCAGTTGTTAATTTTTTTCCTGCCGTAGCAAAAGAGGCGTTCTTGTGTGTTTGTTGTGATGTATTTGTTTGTTTTAAACCACTTTGGGTTTTTTGTCCAGATTTTTACAACGATGTGAATTGCAGTTTATATATTACACATAGATTCACAAATATATGAAAATATATGTATATGAAATCTTAAACAAGATAAAGAGAAATGTTTGGCTTTTGTATTAAATTGTTATATTGTCAAAAAAAAAAAGCTGCAGATTTTTATTGATAATTTCTTTGAAAACCGATGCAAGTGAATTATGTACAGATCTTACATTTATATCAGCTCATGATTGTCATGGATTTTGATTATGTACTTATTTTACACTCACATTTTTATACACATTTTTAGGGGAAAGCTATATTTATTACTCTCTGGCCACTGTCAAAAGCCTGAAGCCTCTCAAGTTAAGTTTATTTTTATTGCGCTTTTTACAACTGACATTGTCACATAGCAGCTTTACAGAAACCGGGTCCAAGCCCCCAAAGAGCAAGCCAAAGGCGACAGAGGCAAGAATAAACTCCCCAGCTGTAGGAAGAAACCTCATGAGGAACCAAGGCCCATCCTCCTCTGGTCAACCGTTAACCAACCCCTTGATCTTGACTGCTCATTAGAACTGCACTCTTCAGTCAGGCCAGAGCACAGTGTGAGGGGAAGCACATAGTGAATCTTACCACATCTATATACCAGTGGCTCATACTGATCCAGAACCCAACCTGAACATTCAGAGTGCTGCGTCACTCCAATCATGAGTGAAACAGAAGCTCATTGATCATCCCTTCCTGTGTGATCTGTGCTCTCTGTTTGTGCTGTAAAGGATCTCTTTAACCACTGTAGATTAGGTTTCTCCCAACTCCTCTCTCTGTCGTTTGCTTCCTTCCCATCTCTTTCCTGTTCTTGTCTCTACAATTACATCTTGTAATTCTGTTTCCTATTGCTTGGCACAGGACTGGCTTTTAAATCAGTTAAAAATGGTGTTTGTGTAGAGTAGGTTGACTATTTTACAGATTGCCCTTTTTCACTCCCCAACATATATCAGCCATAACATTAACACCACTGACCAGTAACATAAATAACATTAATCTAGTTCAATGGCACATATTAGGCAGCAAGTGAACAGTCACTTCTTGATGTGCTAAAAACAGGAAAAATGGGTGAGCGTAAAGGTCTGAGCCACTTTGACGAGTGCCTTATTGTGATGGCTAGAGGCCATTAGACATTGGTGGTCTAAAGACGGACAACTGGTGATATGGTCCTGGGTGCCCAAGGTTCACTGATGCATGAGGCAAGCAAAGGCTAGTCTGTGTGGCCAGTCCTACAGAACAGATACTGCAGCACACAAAGTTGATGATGGTTTTGAAAGAAAGCACCACAGAGCTATTTTTGTATGAGAGAGACCTACACAATATAAGGCTGGTGGTTTAATGTTATGGCTGGTCAATTGTGTGTTATATTTAAAATTTTGTTTATTCATATTGCCTTATTGACATGATTGCCAGAATACAAGTGCAAAGAAAGAACAACAAAAATCTGTTATCTGTTTCTCTCTTTTCCCTCTTTCCTGTTGGTTACCTGTGCAGGTGGCATTCAAACAGAGCCAATCTGCATCTGATTGGTGTAGTTCAGTTTTCAACTCCTATTTTTCTGTGTTACTCCTTCCATCCAGTCATCTGTTCACTGAGCAGCTTTTATTTTCTTAAATTTCCATTTTCCGTTGAGGACTTCTGTCCATCTCCTGTAGCTCACCTCTTCACTATCTCAGCTAATGGATGCTCAGCAGGTTTTCTGGACTGGAGGCTGTCCTATCCCATATATGGCCTGACTGTTACCAAACTCCTCTTTAACTATTCATTGGGGATGCAGGTGCCAGGAGTGGGTGTGGGGTGTCCAGCAGGGCAGTGCAGACACCTTGATACCTGTGATAAGAGGTTTTGTCAGTGTTGTCCGAAGACAGGGTGAGTTCCCCACAGTAGCCATTACAACCAATGGTGATCTGAGCTGTTTGATGATGAGAGAGAGAGATGAATGGATAGGCTACGTCGGAACTAACCAGTCTATAGGGGAGAAACCAAAGCAGAAGGATAACCAGCAGAAGGTGAAGGTGGCCATTTTTCAGCTAGAAATGACCTACTTGAACAAATCATGGATCTTCTATGGGAGCTGGCAGGACTTCATGGAGGAACTGTTCCTTGCTGAGTGATCAAGCTAAAGGTGGCACCATCCACTGTTGAAAAAACCATCTGAAAAGTCATGAACTTCTCTCATCCTGCATCCCTGATGGACATTGATGTGGACTTAGGCTTTGCGCTCTTCTTCTTCCTGCTCCTTTGTGTGTTCCTGCTGGTTACAATGGTGCGCTGTGCCCAGATGGTACTGGACCCCTACAGTGCCATTTCAGTCTCAACCTACCAGGAGGAACAAGTGGAGGGATGAGTCCAAGGCCTCACCGGTCAATACAAAAGCAAGAACTGTACTAACCTAACTGTGATAACCTTGGAATCTTGAATTTGGTAACTTTAATGGGTGATGATAGACTGGGTAAATTAAGATACACTAACAACATGAAGTTAACCAAAATAATCTGAAATCCTTTGTTTATTTTTCCCTCATTTGGCATCAAACGGAGATACTGTGGTAGCTCACCAAAAACAAAGCAGCTTTGTGAACTGCAAAGAAGAGGCAGTGAAACGCTTGTAAGTTTTTCTTGGGAAAAAAATCTGCTTACAGAATAAGAGTATATAATATCTGCATCTACAGATTAAACTGCCTATTTAGTTCACTTTACCTGTAGAACTGGCACACTTTGCAGAGCTAACTTTTATTCTGTCGATCTGTGCACACGCGGAATACATGGGGCTTTAATTTTGAAACTGGTGAGTTTCCTGTTTTACTGCGGTTCCTCCAGTCGCCTCTCGGAGCATGCTTATTGTCATACGGGCGGATTAAACTGTCTTTACTCTGTTTAGTGATGTTGCTGGAAATTCCTGCTTAAATTCACATTCACATCTCCTTCATTTTATCCAGTACGTCACCTTTTAGCTCTTTATACGTCTGTAAGATCATCAGTACCGTGACCCGAGATGTGCAAGGTTAAACTGTGTCGTGTCGTGCATGAATGCAGATCAGTCCGTACAGGTGTGTTAGGGTTTAATCTGTACTGTGCGGGTGTTTGTGTGTTGGACAGGAGCAGGAATGGCTTTACTTGGGACTTTGCTGAATTCTGGGGTTTCGCTGATGCACTGCATTAGACACTTTAGTACAGGTGAGTTCAGTAGTTCACCATCGAAACCAACTCCAATTGTGTGTTCATGTTGTCTCTGGTGTCTATAGCTGTGTGTGTGTGTGTAAACCACATAAACCACATGTATAATGTAGTGTTGTATTCTGTTATATGTCTTTTTTTAAGGAACATGTTCTCTTGTGCGCATGCACGCCATCCCAAAGCTGAAACAAGTGGACCGTTGGACTATGAAAAGAAGCATGTTCGGAGTTTACGATAACATTGGTATTTTAGGTGAGTTCTCACAAGAATCCTAATGAACGTTGTCTGCGTATTTTACTTTTTGCCCTACGTACATAACATACCGTTATATATAACATTATATATAATATTAAAACTCTAAAGATAGTTTGTTGGTAAATTAGATAATATAAAAAAAACTTTATATTTTATCAGATGCATTTCTTAACATGGTAGGTCAATGTGACATTAGGACCCTAACAACCCCCAAATGGGTAGGCACATAGCTGCCACAGAGTACTTGTGTGCACTATAGTGTATCTGGAGGGTTCATACGGTACTGTTTTGCCTCTGCAAGTCTTGCTGAGTGATGTACTGTCCCTCTGCCTCTAATGGGGTTAGGTGACTTTAAGGCTCACCCAAAGGACCTGATCATTGGTCCTGTCTGGTTGCGGGGTTTCCGTGGCAATGAGCTTCAGCGTCTTACCAGGAAGAAGCGGATGGTGGGTGATCACATGATGACAGATGATCGACACAACCTGGAGAAGAGGATCCGCTACCTGTACCGTCGATTCAACCGCTATGGAAAACACAGATAAAGACTGTGGCAGGCTCATGCTTTTCCTCCAGCCTTCTGGCTTTGTTTTTTGGATAATTAAATGTTAACTGTTATAAACCTGCAAGCAGTTTCTGTATTGTTGACCATATTTTAAAGAATAGTGATGCAAATTTGTGAACGTGCATCATGACAGTGTTTGCAATCTGTTAAGTAAGGCAGTTGCATTGTTTGGAAAACTTGCAATTAACTCAAGCCAGTCCAGCACATTTAACATCACACTCCCAGACCCTACTTTCCCTGACACCAGCATGTCTCACCAATATGAGAGCACACACTTCCAGACCCAACTTAACCCGATAGCACATACAATATTACAACACATTTCAACTTAACCCAGTCCAGCAAGTGTAATCTGTCACTCTATCCAGCACTGCTGCTTGTGTGTAGTGTGTGCAATTGTCATCTGTCCATTTTTATCCATTTGTTGAAATGCAATAATTCAATAAGAATTAAGTCAGTATGAAGAAGTGAATCAAATGATTCAAATATTTAAGCTGAGTGCATTGTCAAACAATGCAAAGAGGTTTTCATTGCTTTCAAATGTACAAACACTTCCAAAATTCATTTTTATTAAAAAACATGAAGGTAAATCAAGATCCAAAACAGGATAGTGGGCTAGAAGTGCAACATGTACAACAAACGCCTTAGCCAGAGTGACTGTTCTTCTCACCACTGAAGTACTTTGGCTTTTCTGTGCCATCCTAACATCAATAAATAATCAAACATTTGACATACAGAGAAGCTTTCTGTTGCTTGGAAAAAAAATATTTCCATGAAGTAGATGCTTGAGTAGGGCTCAGTGAGAGAGTGAGCTGGGGCTGGGGAAGCCAGTGAATGAAGCCTCTGGTAGAACAGAGAGATCAGAGTCAACCTGCAACAGAGAACAGAAATCTCTCTCAGACACAGCACTAAGACTCCTACAAGAAAAGCTAGGCTTACGGTGATGCCTTGACCTTTACAATAGTTGTTAATTTCCTTTCATTTTAATTCAGCTTGCTTAAAAAGTTTTTTTATTTTATTTTAAAAGGAAATTCCTGTTGTGGTGTTTAGTGAAACTGATGTACAAAAAATCCCAAGTGTCAAGTTTTAAATGAATAAGGCCTTCACTTTACATCTGTCCAGTCTCCAGTTATGCTGAGCTGATTCCTCATACCTGAGCATCTCTCTCTCTCTCCTTTGGAACTCGGTTCCTCTTTTTCTTGGGTCCAGCTGTTAATAGGTGGGGGACTGGGGGGGAGGAGCCACCATCATCTACACCTGGTACACTATCTAAAACAGCTCCACACTCATCCTTGCAAAAGCAACACAGTGAGGGAGTAGGAAGGGTAAATGCACTGGAGTTACCGGCTGGTAGAGCATTACCACAATTAGTCATTTTGCTAACAATTTCAAAGCAAAATGTGCTAACTAACAAGATGATTTTCCAGACAATACTGGTGATCTCGCTTGATTTTTTTTAAATCAGAACCATTTGGACAGTTGATGCTCTTCTCAAATTCTATACCAAGAGTTAATAGCAGCTGAAACTCTATTAGCCTTGTTAACAATAAACTGAATCAATCAAATGTCTTTAAATTTTTTCTGTAATTTTAGTGGACATGTATAAAAATAGCTAAAGTGTTTACAGTATAGCCTTCATCATGCTTCTCCAGTGAAGAAGACTAAACAAATATCTTGCTTATTTACTGAGAAAAACCTGCTAAAATGAGTTTGGTTCAGCATATTGCCTGAGTGACAGGTTTCTAACCTCTAATGGTATGGTGAGCTGTGCTGTCCTGTAGTCATCTCCATAGGAGTCCAGAGTCTTCATGAGGAACCTGATGAACAGTTAATTAGAAATGTGATGTTAAATCCACGACAACAAGAGATTAGAGCATTGTCTTTGCACACAAAATACAATGAGGTTAGTAGCAATCCTAAGATGTATTGACAAATAACAGACATGATTAAAAAGGGAAAAGGAAAAAATAAGACAACAATAGACCAGGACAATTCACAACACTATAACACAATACCCCTTAAAGAAAGAGCAACCATTTAGTGTAATACAGCAGTTCAGTTATTGCACTTTTACATGTATTTGTAGTGTAATGAGTATTTTGCAGATTTGAAGTTAGGAGTGAAGAACAAACAGCCTCCAGGTCCCTTAGATCTTGCAGTAAGGGTCTCCTGCACATACACCACTTCCGTCTCAAACAGAAAGGTGATAGAGCCTTTGCGGTTGCTGCTCCACGCGTGTGGAATCAGGTGCCACCTGATATAAGGAATACCTCCTCTATAACAATATTTAAATCAAAGCTGAAAACACACCTGCATTCCCTGGTCTTCTTGGCCCCCTGATGCCTATTTTGCTTTTTTGTACTTGTCCCTGCTGTATTTTTATAATTTTATTTATTTATTTAACTTTTTCTTATTCCGTTTTAATTGCACTATGTACAGCACGTTGGTCAGTGTAAACGGTGTATAAATGTGCTCTAGAAATAAATTTCACCTACTTACTTACTTAAAAATAATAACCAAAAAGGACATGTAGTGTCACTGCTTTCCCTCACCTTCTCTCTTTCTTCAGCCTGCGTGTTAGTCTTTGAACTTGGTGAAGGCGACCTAATATCTTTTCATTCACCTAAAACAAGGGCAGGATAAAAAAAACAGTGACCATTAGAAACTGAAGAAAATGGGGGTTTGCTCAAACTCCTGACAGCCTCATTGGATGGGCACACTCTGTAGTCACAGCAATGTTTTTTCGAAGGAGCCTACTACTTAAAGATTCGATCATATAGAAGCAACAACTACTATGTTCACAGTATTAGTATCAGAATCTCTGTGGTTCACCTTTCTAATCTTTTGTGTGATTGATGTAGGAGCATTTAGGAGCATGTATCTTTGGAATGTTTTAGAAATTATTCTTCTTGGTTTGGCTCTGGATGTCTTTTTTCCTCCAAAGATTGTACTACTTGTATTTAAGTAATTACTGCTGGTTTTCAAACTAATGAAGGCTCCAGTAGCAGAAGAGGTGGTGAGCCTCTAAAAAGTGTACTTTCAGACCATACTTTATGAAGAAAACACCTCTCCCATAGCTTTATACGCCTGTAGGATGTGGTCCTTAGTTTTGCCATTTAAAAGCATTAAAACTAATATGTTGATGCTAATATGTCTATTATAATTATGCCTCTGGATGGCTTGACGAGGCCTCAAGGTCAACAAATAAAGCCATACAGAGCAGTGACCGATACAGAAGTACCGCTACTGAACTAGATCAGCTATATTATAATTTAAATAAACATAAGAAATTAAAGATAAAATAAGTATGACCCAGCTTGAAACAAAAAAGTGATGCAAAGTGACATTAATACTTTTTAAAGTAAATATTTTATACATGATTAACGGTGTATGCTTATTGCGTTACTGCAAAACACACACAAGATTGGCAGGAAAAACACTGGTTCACCTGTTCGATCTCCTTACACCTCTTGCTCAAGGCCTGGTATTTTCTCTTGTCCAGTTCTCTCCTCTCCTCCTCACTATCCTGGCCCGGCCCAGCTGCAGACTCTTCATTGTCCAGGATTTCATTGCCTCCTGGACCCAGCTCCACTCCGGCAGCCTCCAGTTCAGCCTCCAATATGTGACCCCCAAAGAGTGGTGGCAAAGCCAAGCCTGAGAAATCCTCCATCATCTACAGCGCATTAAGAAATAAAGTGAAGCTACATTTAATTATCCAACACAGCCTATAGAGAGTTGATTTGGAGTTGTCTGCAGTTTTAACACTTAGGAAAGCAGGTCCAACAGCAGTGTTTGTCACTGTATGAGTGATCGATATGTGTAGTCAACAGGTTAAAAAAAAAAAAAGTTAAACCATTGTTTTTTATTTTTGCATTCCAATGCAAATCCCAAAAATTATATATATAT
>JBBPDA010000009.1:19665313-19684516 GCA_037974385.1 Arnoldichthys spilopterus
GATCTAAAATATATGAAAGTCTAATGTTTATCAGTACATTACAGAAAATAATGAACTTTATCACAATATGCTAATTTGAGAAGGACCTGTACTTAACACAGTATAACAGTCAAAAGTACACATGCCTCATGCAGGATAAATACATCAGTCTCATTGTTCACTGAAGGCCTCAGTTTAACACAACACAGTAACACAGATGCCATAATGTAAATGGAATCGCATAAAAGGCTATTATGCATTAATAACATAAGAACCTGAGATGATTCACAGATCCACAGAAATATAGGCCCATAATCGCACACCCTGCATACCCCAGATGCAAAACCAGAATTGAGTTGTTTTACTGAAGTATGGAAAGCTATTATAGCCCACCTTTTCTTTCAGTCGCTGAGCAGACAGCCTGGGACTGAGTTGTTTAGTGTCAGGGTTCATCATGCTGTGTGGCCGCGGTCTGAATGTGCTAATGCGTTGTGAAACCACACTCCTATCATCCTCTGAGTCTGGGCTGGCCTGCTTCAGCTCACCACCAGGGGGCAGTCTGTCCAATTGCCCTGTGCTTGTGCTGTTGAGCTTAGACAGCAAAGGGAAGCTAGAATGGAGAGAGAAAGAAAGCCCTGGGTATTGAGCAACTAGCAAAGGTTTTACCAGTCATTTCAAGCAAAAGTAGCCCAAAATGTACTAAAATCAGGATCAAGACATACCTGATATCTTGTTGTTCTGATGTGTTTGGGACAGGCTGTGTGTAGGAGAAGGGAAACCAGCCTTTCCTTTGGGAAAGAGAGCAGACATGAAAAATTGGCTGATAATTATTACCTTACTATTGCACAGCTGTGATTCAACCTATGGCAAGGCCCGTGCCAAGATTTTACAAAGCCTATATTCTATATTTTTCTTGTATTTTATTGTTTTTCTCTTATAACTGGCTTTATGTACCCAATGCAGTCATCAGTCCTTTTTCATAACCATTTTGCAACCTTCCTTTGCTTTGAATTTAACAGATGTTTTTGTTACTGTGTCTTCAAGACTGACATATGCAAATGACCTCGTTGTTACTTGCTGCTCTATAGGGCTGAAAGATTAATCATTTTTCTATTGAATTGGCAAATTGAAAGATTGTCATTCATTCATTCAATTGCAACAACTGCAAATATTTATAATTACAATGATTGAATAAATTATTTTTAGAAATTACAAAATAATTACAGTCAGCTGATAACAGCAATGTCACTGAAATAACATGGAGCTTGTGAGCTGCACAAAACAACTACATTATATGGCCAAAGGTATGTGAGCACCTGATCATAACACCTTTATGAGTTTATTGGGCATCCTATTCCAAATCCATGGGCATTAATTTGCAGCCCCCTTTTGCAGCTACAATAGCTTCCTGGTAAGGCTTTCAACAAGATTTTGAGTGTGTCTGTGGAAATCTCTGCCAATTTTTATCAAACCCATATTCTTCCTTTAGACTGCCAAATAGTGAATCACTCACATACATACATCTTGACAACCCAGTGGCTGGTGCTTTACACCAATACATTGGCATTGATCATATTAAGCTTGTGT
The DNA here is from genome assembly GCA_037974385.1 of Arnoldichthys spilopterus. Taxonomy (NCBI): domain Eukaryota; kingdom Metazoa; phylum Chordata; class Actinopteri; order Characiformes; family Lepidarchidae; genus Arnoldichthys; species Arnoldichthys spilopterus. The sequence goes on from JBBPDA010000009.1 coordinate 19,666,880, forward strand.
GCATCCACTCAACCATGGATACACACTTCATGAAGCTCTGAACTGCTTGTAATGATATTTCATCCAGTGGTGGTTTGGAACTCTGTAGGGAGTAATGCAGCAGAGGACACCCACTGCAGTCTTCAGCACTTGGTGGCCCTGTGCTGTGAGTTTGGGTGGTCTACAACTTTGTGTTCTTAGACACTTCACTTGCTAGTATCTACAGTTGGCAAGGCAGATCTAACAGGGAAGATTTGTGATAAATGGATTTGTGGCAAAGGTGGTATCCAGTGACTGTTCCACATTTACAGTCACTGAGCTCTTAAGTATGACCCATTCTACTGCCAGTTTGTCGGTTGACATTGCATGGTTATGTAATGGACCTTAAGCTATGATACATTTGTGCAATAATACACTTGCTTCTCAACAGTCAAGAGCAGCACAATATTTAATGGTTTACTTAACTCCACACACATGTTCTACTGCAATACCTCTGCTTCCTACACTAACTACACTTGCTGTATGTTATAAAGTGACTGACTGCCTGACTAACACTAGGATTGATAGCCCATACCGTCCTGTTCTCTCGTTTTGCCCATAGTGCCAGCCATCTCTTGGCTCGCTGATCAGCAGATTCAGAATGTCTCCAGGGAGGAAGGACAACAGACAGGAGCCTCCTCCTACTACTATTCCTCCTTTTCCTCCTGCACTTCCTTCAGCAGGGTTTGGGGAATGGTGGAAAAGTGCCTCAACACGAGGAGGAGGTGAGAGGGGGAGTACACGTGGGAGAGAAGAACCTGTAGTGGGATAATATTTTGTATATACAGGGTTCACAGTTTATATTTTTATTTTTATATTGTATTGTATTTCTTTAAAATACCATTCTGCTTTTTTATTTTTAATTACTCATATTTGTTTTAGTTTAGTTTTCTTTTAGCTTTATCATTTGTATTTCTAATGCTTTTAAGTGTATTCTGTGCTTGTAATTTGCCTCAGGGTCTTATTGTATCATATCTTATCTTATCTTATCTTATCTTATCTTATCTTATCTTATCTCATCTGTAAAACAGAAAAAAGAAGAAAGAAATTGAGAGAGCAATGGAGATAGAGAGGGAAAATGAATTGGAAAAGAGAAAACATTCATGAAAGACATACAAAAAGGCACAGAAAGAGATGAAAAAGAGAAAAAGTAATAAAATATCTCTGTCTTACCAAAGATCCCAGTTCGTCCTTCAATGGGCTGTTTCCTTGGCAAAGGCAAGGTAGAAGTTCCATAGAACTCAGTGGCCTTGAGAAACAGAGGATTATGGGCTGGTGGAGAGACTGTGCCTCCTTGCTGGAGAGCAAAGGGGACAGGTGTGAGGGCACGAGAGAGAGGTGCACTGTGGGGAAGTGGAGGACTGTGTGGAGCGCTGGGCGGAAGACCCAGGCCCTGCAGGGAGACAGGGCTGAGAGAGAGAGAGGCAGGAAGCACTGAAGGTGGAGACTGTAAACTGGAAATGGACTGGGTTGGGCTGGCTGAGGCACTGACACTGTGGGCGGGGCCATTGGGGGAGGTGTGCTGGGGTGTGCTGGTTGCAGATGGTACAGGTAGAGAGGGAGGGTTTGAGTCTGACAAGCTGGATTGACCACCTCGCTGCTGCTGCTGAGAACGGCTGCTGGCCTCACCATTCAGCAAGGGAGGCACTTCCTGTATAGACAGCCTCTGGAGGGGACATAAAGGAGGTGAACTGTCAGACTCATGCCATTTTTCATTTCAGGCATTATTAATATAACAAGAAGAAAAATAGCCATATGATAATAATTGAGAAGCATGTAGATAAACAGTAAAACTGGTGCACACTTGACACTACAGAGTGGCTCAGCTAAACATGGATGCCAGACCTGCTCCCCAGACTGAGCAGTTCCCAGTTTGGCATGACGGAGGACCTCTGCTATCCCAGCTGCCCCAGAGCCCTGAGGGGCTGTGTGTCGCAGCAGGTTGAGGGCTCGCTCTGGGAGTTTGGTTGGCTGGGAACAGGACTGCTGCCATGACGACAACTTCTGGGACAGGAGTTCCCGCACCTGCAGAGATCGAAGCACATCTTCAGTGTTGCTTCAGGTTATTGTTAGTAAATTTCTGTTTCAGTGAGATGACCCATCTGTAAGTACTGTTTTGTATGAGTGCTGCAGTACTGACCAATGTTACAATGTTTCAAGTCTTTAGAAAAATTCATATTCTTTTCTTTTAGTTTGGTAGTTTAGCAGTTTGAAGTTTGTTATTATACTGTGTACCTTACAATATTGAGTAAATTATGAATATTTTAGTATTTTTTAGTATTTTAGTTATATTAATTACTGCATTGTCCTGTATAGCAGGGGTGCCAGACTCAATTCCTGGAAATCTATCACCCTGTAGAGTTAATTTCTAACCCTAAAGTAACACACCTGATCAAGGTAATAAAGGCCCTCAGGAATGCCTGAATCTATGAGCTAAATGTGTTTTATCTGAACTCTTCAGGGTGGTAGATCTCCAGGACTGGAGTTTGAAACCCTTACTATATAGCTAAACAGTAGCACCTGAAATATTTTTGAACCCTGTATAATTTCTGCATAAAAATCACCTAAAATTTCAACCAATTTTCATACAAGTACTAAACATACACAAGGAGAACCCAGTTAAGCAAATTACAAAAATACTATAATTTTTTTTATTGAGGAAAATAAGCATATGTGGCAAGTGTAAGTAAACCTCTAGGTTAGGCAGTGAATATGAATGGGAAATTAGATTTTTAGATATATTTTATATAAATTAGATACTTTCTCAAGGAACGGGATGACACTATTATATTTAATGAACAAATAAGATTTCTGAGGACTTCCAATCCACAGTTAGACAGATTCTGTACAAATGGAGTAAATTCAATAACACTGTTACCCTCTCCAGGAGTGCTTGACTGACAAAGATCAAGGTGTGTAAAGTTGTTTAATTGTCTGCAAAAGCATAATGGAACTCAAGGTAACTTCTAAACAGGCCCAACTAAGATACTACCACAGTGTTTCACAGATCAGATAAGGTTCTTATACTGGAATGCAGTGCTTCAAAAATGGACCCCCCTTCTCAAAAAATAAAGACAGACATCGAGACTTTTCTTAGTTTTGGCACTTAATTGGTGGAATGAACTTTTCCTGAACATTAGCGCAGAGTCGCTTGCTGTTTTCAAATGACAACTAAAGTCCCACCTCTTCAAGGAGCATTTAGGACAATTTTTGGTCTGCCATGTAAATGTAAATTTAAATGTTCATATTTAAAAAAAAATAAAAAAAAAACATCAAAGAGGACAGACAATGAAACCTATTCTTACAGCCTGCTTTGGTTGCACCAGGTGTACACATATTTGTAAAAGACAATGTACAGCCATTTGAAAAAACAAGCATATACCACGGAAATTAGTGGTTATTATTTTAACATATTTGAAAAAGTAAATATTTTCACCCTGTTGTGCCTACAGAAAAATGTAACAAATGACACATAAAACTGATATTCTATAGAAATTTTCATGATAAAAAAACAGAACAATTATATGGAAAAACTAAGCACACTCTTAAGCATATCACACATACAAGGTAAAATTTGAACATTTACAGACCATTTAATGTGAAAAAAAGTCTTCAAGAACCCTTAAATTCCATCATGGGATCTGAAGCTAACTCTTGCAACTATCAGTCTGCAAGTGTTTAAGTCTACAAACAGAAATTTGACATGAATTGGAGGTGAGCCAAGGAAAAGCCTTTGGTCTTCAAAAAGAACATATGGGCAAAGACCAGGCCTTTTAGAATAATGTGTTCTGGACAAAGTTGTTTGACCACAGTAATAGTACAAATTGTGTGGTGTACCCTAAAAATATACCAACTGTGAAGCATGTTGTTGGAAATGTTATGGTTTATGGTTGCTTTGTTACCTTAAGGACTGGGCAGGTTTAAATAACTAATTCATCTATGAATTCTGAATCTCAAAGAGTGTTTAAAGAAAATGTGAAGCAATCTTTCCAAATGCTAGAGTTTAACAGGAGGTGAAGCTTTCAAAAGCATAATGAACCCAAGCACACTAACAAATGTACCAATTAGAAGCGCTATGGAATGGCCTAAAAGAAGTTCTTTTTGAAAAAACATTTCCATGAAATGTACTTATGGGCTTTTTACATGACTATAGTTGGCTGTTTTGTATGTTGTAGTGGTAGCAGTTTATGAGCAAGTCTGATTCAATGTATGTTTGTACCTTGCTGTGGTAGTTGATTAGCAGCTTGGTGACAGAGCTCTGGCGATCCACCAAGAAGCAGTACCTCCTTCTTTCCTCTGTCAGAGCAGAGCGGTAACCCACAGCAACCAGCGTGTCCAACTCCGTCTGTCTGCGACTCATCAACTCTACATACTGAGAGAGAGAGAGAGCACTTCATTAAACTATACTCACCATCATGTAAACTCTTACAGAGAGTCTTTTTTTAAATATAACATTCATTAACAGGGTTTTGTTTCTAAATGTCTGTCTGGTGCATCAATAAATAAATAAATTCATAAAACATGTAGGTTCACAGATCGTAGGGAGTCCCTCTGTGATCTGATGTTCACTGGTTCAAATACCAGACCAGTACAGGTACCTGTGAGCAAGGTACCGTCACCAAGCACTGCTCCCTGGGCACTGCCCACATCAGCTGCCCACTACTCCTACACAGATAGGTTAAATGCAGAGGTTGCATTTTGTTGTGGTGCACTGTGCTGTGGTGTGTTCATAATGACAAATAATTACTCACTTTCACTTTCATTTAAGATAGAAAATAAAATGTTATTGTTTGTTTTGCATAAACTTTTTGTTCTTCAATCACCATGCAAAGAGCTAATGTCTAATTAAATCAAATATGCATAATATGCAGATATTTCAAAAATACGTCAGTACACGTGCTGACATAAGCTCTTATTAACTCACAGCCCAGTCTGCAGACAACAAACACCTTTTTACAATGGTGATAATAATGTCTTACTCTAAATAGGCTATGCACACAAGCAAAGCCTGTAACATAGTACTAGAATACACCCCATTTACTAAACACCTTATGCCAGTGCAAGGAACAGGACTAATGTATTTTACACACAAACTTACAGGTCCACACTTAAAAGTTATTATATTATCATATTTTATAATTTATATATTTAATTTTAAAAATGTAGTAAATGTGCATGCTTATGCACATCCACACACAAAAATAACATTTTCCAATACAGAATGTAGAGAATGTAAAATCTATTCACTAATGCTCCACATGCTGTTTTCAAAGGCTTAACTGATTATATTTGACCTTGTTTCAGCTCTATGGTCTTTACCAGGACAATGTACATGCCAGGATCCAATTAATAATTTAAGGACATTTTAGGCAAGTGATCATTGTACACGTATTGTGCACTTTGTGTACAAATTACAGAATGTAGCCCATATATTGATGTGCAGTTTATTCATCAGTGGCCAGTAACTGAACACAGGGCCACTGTTTACCAGATATCATTTGGGCAGTGGAGCATTTTAAACACAGCTGTGACACTAACATGGAAGCTGTATGGTTGTGAATTCCGGTATAACTGTATTAGGCATAGTGGTGTTGCTGGCATCTGTGACACTGCTAGGATTTGAATGTTCCATCCACCAAAATGCAGCTCTGTAGTCAGACACTGCCTGTTGATAAAGAGCTATGGAACGACTTACAGGTGGCCCTTTAAGGACATGAGTTTCTAATAAAGCGAACTGTAACTTAGACTGGTCTTGGACTGTACAGTCCAGGATGCATTGAGCTTGACCATACCTGCATCTCTCGATCTCCATATTTGTTGGGGTGGCGACCGGCCTGGCTTTTCCTGCGCAGTTTCTTCAGCTGTGACTGGCAGCGCTCAATAGACTCTGCCTTGGACTTACGCTCATTCTGATACTTCTTCAGAGTCGCCTGGAGAAAGATTGAGGTCATTCATTTGAATGAACCAGTAAAAGCACTGTGTAAGTGTGAGTGTCCATACCAGTGCCATCCAAGATACAACAAAATATTCTTTTACAGTTTTGTATCTGTTCAAGTAAACATTTTGTGAAAAGATGTGAATTTCTTTCTCACTGTGAGGTATTTGATGTCCAGATCCAGCTTCTGCTCAAGCTGAGAGAGAAGTTCAGAGTGAAACTGCTTCAGCTAGAGTTCGAACACACAAACACATACAATATTTCATTAGGTGATGAGTCACTACTCTTGTTCTACACGGTATGTAATCTGATACATTAAACCCAAGCTCAAACACCTGGACCCTGTTTTTAAAAACTTGGCTTGGATTTTGTTTCATCCTTGTCACAAACCCTGCATTAGCACCTAAAGCCCCCCTGCACATGACTGTACTTAATCGTCATCAAACTACCCGCACACTACCAGCTGACAAAAAACTGATTTAGTCACTGTCACAAGCCTATATTTGAGCACCTGCCTTTTTAAACGTTTTTGCACAAAACTGCTATGCTGTAGTGCACACTTCAGATAAAGTGTTGTGCTGTCTCAGAAATCACATAAGCAAGTCTATTTGACATTATTAACCACTGTAGGGAGTCATGTGTATAATGATTCAGGTGTACGGTTTTCACTCTGCTAATTGCTGTGGTATTAGCTTTGTTACTTGTTAGCTGAGATACACCAATCATGAATTTTAACTTTCAGTGTTGATTTTGTTGTGTTTGCAGCCAAATGCCATTGCCAGATTTTTTCATCTTGTAATTTTTATGACAATTTTTTTGCCTTTTCACCTGAAACTCCTGCTGTGTGGGCTAAATGAACACATGAAACACACAAGCACAATAGTCAAGTCATAACACAAATACAATTATTAACCCTTTTAATTGGCTATACTGGCATCAACTGTAAATTCATGCATTTTAGGTACATTGCTACAGCAAATGTAGCTGGGTCACAATGAATTATGCATAATTTTGCTACAACATTTGGGTAGAAGTCTAGGAGCATTTAAACCTCAGCATAAATCTGCATTCACAATCCAACAAATAAAGAGTTAGACCTAATCTCTATTTAGAAAGGTGACCCTTCGGGTTATCACACATTCACTCACCACATCTTCTAACTGCACTTGGATCTGCCTGTGCACTTCAGCCATCTGGAACAATGTGTCACCTGAAATTGTATACAGAAATACAGGGAACAATAATGTTCCATACAACACAAATCATAAAATACAACACTGCACTCATAAAAATACATACTGTCTATTGTCACGGACAATTAGTGTTTGCGGTCTTCTACTGCAGTAGTTCCTCATCCTTGAAGCCCCCCCGCCCCTACAATTTTTGTGTTTTCCTCCCTCTAACACACTTCAACCAAGAAAATATGTTAATTATTCAGTCAGTTGGATTAGGTGTGTTGACCCAATGGTTCTTCCTGAAGCAGAAATGGGAAACCCACCATTTTACCATTAGTTTTTTTGCTGCTTAATAGATATTGCAGGATGATGAAACCAACAAAGCAGTGAAAACTACAGCAACTTGCTGTGTCTGATACAGTTGTACCAGCACTACACACAATACCACTACTGCTACCAAGTCTATGCAAGGCGAATGCTTGATTGTTTCCTCTGTCCTGGAAGTCGCTTTGGATAAAAGCATCAGCCAAATGAATAAATGTAAATGTAAATGTACCAAGTCAGTGTCATTGCTGTTTAATCTGGACAGCAGGGATCCTGTTTGGGGGCCTAGTGGCTAGGACATTGCCTTTGGGACCTGAAGGTTGCAGGTTCACCCTTGAGCAAGGTACCCTCCCACTGATAGCTGCCTGCTGCTCCATGTGTGCATGTGAGATGGGTAACATTTCAGAGGTCACATTTTGTTGTGGTGCTAATGTGTGTTTACAATGACAAATGGTCACTTTTACTTCACTTTTACTGTGGACAGAAACTGACAACAAAAGCAAGGTACAGTTTCTGTAGAACACACAAGTACCTTGACGGAAGCATTATTTCACATATAGTTCTCTTTGATGGGATGACTGAATACAGTGTGTACGACTGTCCTGCTACTGAATGAGAGGACGTTCATACATATAATTTGTTGGCCCATTGGTTTTGGTTGTTGTCCTGCTGGGCAGTGTGTGCGTTGGCCGTGTGTGTCCCCCACTGTACAACAAACTGTGTGTGGAGCCTGGCATGTCGCCCTGCCTCCCTCACTCGCTCTCCTTTCCTCTCTCGCCCTCCCTCTTTTCTTTTTCTCTCCCACCCCCGCTGTTTTCAACAGTACAATGAGATCATGTGGTGTTGTTAATCTTTCTCAACAAAGACCCCTCTCTCTCTTTCTCTCTCTCTCTTTTTCTCTCCCCTCATTTTTTCCTTCCCCTTTTTATTGCACACTCTTCTTTCAGTCTCTCAACTTGTCTTCCCTTCCTTTTCCACTGCATGTCCTCCTTTTTCTCAACTTCCTTCGCTACTTCCCCTCTATCACATTTTACTCTTCTTGGTAAACCCCCTCTTTTTGTCTGTCTGTCTGTCTGCCTCTCTCTCTCTCACCCAGTTCTTTGGATCCTTGGCTGTCACTGGCTAGTTCCCCCAGTTTGACCAGTGCATCAAAGTAGCCCTTTGCTGCAACAGTCACTCCTGTACAGAGAGGATGAGAAAGAGAGGGAAAGAGAGAGAGAGAGAAAGAGAGAGAGAGAGAAAGAGGGGAAGAAAGAAAGAAAATGATATATAATTTCAAATTGAGTCACAAGACTTTAAAATGCTTGTTTAGTGTAAACTGGGAGAGCTGCTCTCACATACAGACTAAGTGAACTAGAGCAGTAGTGACTTACCAGTCAAAGCCTTCTCATAGTGCTTTCCCATGGTGACAAAGTTTTTCAGACTGGGGTTAAACTGCTCCAGGATACCCTGAACACAATATACACACACTCTCAGATAAGTTCAGTTCAGTTTTATCTACATTACACTTTTCTTTTCTTTGGTACAACAGACATCATCCCTTTCCAGACCCCTAAAAATCAGTCGAACTGAACAAGTGTCAGGAAAACTTGCATGGGGAGCACAGAAAGGAACCACAACTCAAAAGAGGAAAACCCATCCACCGCTGGACTACACTAGACAGTGGAAATATGATACAAGTATGACAGATTTACAGGATTAAACAGAGGCTTTGGGATCAAACAGAGGAAAGATGTTAAAGTTAAGAATCTGGTGAATCTGGTGACTGTGTGGGACTCATACAGGAGGCTGGATACGAGAGCATGGGTTGTAAGATGTTAAATATGTATATACATATATATATATAGTGTATAATGTAATTACCAGAAACACACACAATGCACTGAACAGCACTCAAATCTCAATGGACTGGCAATTGACCTGCCACTGGCAAAACCTTTAACAATTAACTTTCCTGCTCTGACCAGGCTAAATGAATAAGGGATGGTGGAACAGATAATTATACATCTGTTTATTAACGTTATTAACAAAATAATTTTATTTTATTATCACATTTGCACGATAAAAAAAAACTTGAGCTCTCTTTACCTTATAGACATTTTCTGTCATTTTGTTGACTTCGTCCGATCGTGACATTGTGATCGTGACACGCTCTCAGCCTCTAACCCTCAGAATACGGCTCTAAATGTTAAGATAAGAGCACACACACCTGCAGAGGGAGCAAGAGAGAGAGAGAGAGAGAGAGAGACAGAGAGACAGAATTTTGACCATTAACACATCAAAGATGACTAGGACTAACAGAAATGGTCCAGAATTACTTGGTAAGCATTTTCACACTGACTTCCACTCAAAGTGAAAGTTCTTTTCTCTTTCTCCTGTAAAGGTAGCATTTTTGAGATATAAGGTTTACATGAGACAGTAAATGAGAGAGAGAGAGAGAGAGAGAGAGAGAGAGAGAGAAAGAGAGGGAGAGAGAGGGGGGAGAGAGAGGGGGGGAGAGAGAGAGAGAGAGAGAGAGGGAGAGAAAGAGAGAAATAGAGAGAGTCAATAATTAATGCCTGTAGGAAGGACAGAATTTTAATGAATTATTTTTCTATTATTTCCCTGTTTTATACTCTATTCCATATCCCTTCTCTGTTCTTGTAATTCCATCTTGCTCTTTGAATCTAAAAATCCTCTCTTTTATGCAGGTTGTTTTGAAGTTCTCTATGGAACGTGGCCATCTAAGGCAGCTCGAAAAGCAATGATTGACATCCAGTTTATTTTCATAATCATCATTTGGTAAAGTTACACAGAACAACCACTGCATAACTACCAGCATGGAACAGGGATAATGCCATGAGTAACATGTTTACTTTCCCATGATTCCTTGGCTCAGCTTTAGAGGTCAATATAAGACTGTACTACTGTGTGTCTTGAATCTGTCACATCAAGTCGAATGTGTCATAGTTCCACAGAGGAAAACAGTGTGTCTGAGAGTTTGGGCAAGTGTCAGAGCACTAAACAAACAAGCATGTGCACGACAGAGCTTCCCCTTGGACAGAGCAGCCAAGGCTGGCAGGCATGGAGAGGAATTCCAGTCCGGATTACTCTTTCAGACACAACCCTACCTCCAACCCCCCACCCCACCAAATCTTTCCCTGATACTGCTGTTATTGCAGGGAGATTAGGCGGAAAACTTTAACCCATATCAAGTGATGGAGCGCGACACAAAGAAAACATTCTCACCACTCTGATCTCTCTCTTTGTCTCCCTCTGCTTCTGTCACCTTCCATCACTTGTTATGGGAACCTTTCATCTTTCATCGTGCCCCCATTTTTCCCCCTCATTCTCACTCCCTGTCTTATCCTGTCTTGACTGAGAGAACTGATCCACACCTCACGTTTCTTCACATAGTCAAATGACTGGAAGCAAATGACTGAGGTGGCTCTTCATGAAGCTGCCTGAGACAATGTCAAGAGTGGGTAAAGCTGCATCAGGGAGCTTTAAGGTATCACAAATAAGAAAGTGCTGTGCCATGCAACACCCCCAACCCCCACCCTTAGAAAATAATGTTTATCTTATGGATTTTTTTTTTGTAAACCAGAAAGGTTTCCTTAAATTCCAAAAATATGATTTGATCTTTTTGTAAGATTATAAGGGCTACTTTGGTCAAAAGGGTGTGAATGTATCAAAGATGGACATCTTCTTTTTTCTAATGTAATTTAATAATCAAGTTATAAAAATAGAGCCAAATAAACATTTTGATTGAAAGTCATTTTTATTTGTTTAGCACTTTTTTTCCACCACATATTTCTTAATTTCATTGTTTTTATATATTCAATATCTTTGAAAAGTGTAAAAAAAAAAAGACAAACCCATAATGATTTCTTGGAAAGTGATTATCCTAATTATCTTAAATATTGTCACTTTACAATTTGCAATATAATAATACCCTGTATGTATTAAAAATGAACATACATCCTCCCCCAGAGAATGCACTTTACTATGGAATTTTCCCTGCAAATGTTCTGCAAAATTTGTATTCATTTACAAAACATTTGTATTCATTTACAATACAAGTTTGTACATTAGGTTTAAACATTAGAATATAAAATATAACATTTTATTACATGTGCAAACATAATATTTTACGTTATTTTTTGAATATGTTAAATATAGCAAGTAAACAGTAACTGTGTTCTCCTTAGAGTATGTGTACTTATTTTCACTTAGAAAATCTAAGTGTAATCTAAAGAGGGGAGCCCTTTTTCCTACAATTTTATCTAATATCTTATATAAGGGTCCACTGTGCTAATGCTACTCTGAGCTCAAAATATTTTTATGATCATGTCAGTGCCTCTTAAAAAAATATTCAGGAGGCAAAAGACATGTTTGACAGTGCAGTCTAAAAAACGTATTGAATTATTTTTGGCTCAAAACTGAATGTTTCTGACAAAAATACAAAGAAATAACTTTTAATGTACTTTTAATGTTTCAGCTGACCAACATCCTTGTTTTTTAAAATTGTAAACAAATGAATTTGATGCATGCTCAAAATAAAACTGATAAGTTTATAAATTATTGAAGTTATTTTGAAACATTCCACATTAAGCAGGTATATTAATAACAAGCGAGGGAATCATGCATATAAAATCAGCATCCAATCTTTTTGTGTGGGTTACAGATATCAAATTAAAAGTTATTTATATTTACAAAATTCAAGTTGGTCACTAAAAACAAAATACTTTTGTTAATTAAATAAAGTTTCAAGATCAACAAATCACAGATTTTTGGCATTTTACACAGTGCCACAGCTTTTCTGGAAGTGAGGTTTGTAATATCACTATGAGGTTAAAGTACAGAATGTCAGCTTTAGGGTAAACCTAAATCCTTTAATTAGTATTCTGTTTTATTTATCTTTTTATTTGTTTCATATTTTACTTTTATCTGCACTGTCTTTTATTTTTTTATTTTCATTTATTATTTTTTTTTTTATTTGTTAAAAAAATGTTATTATATTTAACTTTTATCATGCACTTTATTGCTTAATTATATTGCTTTAAACTTTTACTTTCATCTTGTACTTTTCATACTTTTTTTAATCCCTTTCTCTGTAAAGCACATTGAATGACCGTTGTGTATGATAATGTGTTATATAAATAAACTTGCCTAGCCTTGCCTTGCATAAACCTAAGATAAAATAAGGTAACCCCCCCTTGACCACAGATTACTTTTTTGCTCAGTTGTATGTATGTGCATGATTAGTTGATGCACTACAGCAAAAACACAAGAACTGATTTTACATGTAGCACTCTCATTTGAAAAAAAGCAGCTATTAAGTATAAACATTTATCAGTATAAAAAAAATTCTTAGGTGCCCACACAACCTGAACCTCAGCATTTCACTTAACAAAGACAAAGCATTATGCTAAAAAAACAGCACAACAGGCCTGGCAGAAAATCACCAGGAAAGATCCTAAGCAACAGGGGATATCTGTGGATCACAAGTCTCAGGCAAAAACTAAAAATGATTTACAACCTTAAAAATACATAGAATGTAAGACAATGGATTTTAATTCCCCTCAAATATTTAGGGGCAATTGGGCTGCATATAAATTGTGATTTTTTTAAAATAAAAACTGATATTCTGTGATTTTTCCATTCAAACAACATGCTTGGTTACAGAACAAAATTATTTTTAAAATGCTGAATTACAGAAAAATGATGAAAAGCCTTCCTATAGACAGGGTTTCTTAAAATATAAAGTCACAACATGCCTCAAATTCTTTTTTCTTTATAAAGTAACTATAAAGTGTCTGTATTTGGGCTCTTGAGTTTGCAGCAGTCTATGCATTTTCATGGCACCTGTTCCTGATTAGAGAGGGAGAGAGATTTTCAACTGAAGAGGAGTAACACTCTACTACCCCACCAGAAGAAATACATTGCTAACAACATGACATCGCACAGTGTGTTTGAAATTTTAAACTAGATTTTAAGATTGTGTCTTATGAATCATTTTTTCCACCCACATGACATTTTAACATCTGCTGATATCAGCTCAATATTGACTGATAGTGATTCTGATTTATTGCTACCATCTGTCCATTTTACCAAAAAACATTCTTTGTTAACTCTTGTTATCCTTGCTGGTGCTAATGTTAAGAAAGATAATTTGAAGAACTATTTACAACAGGTTTGTTCTCTAGAAGAACCATTTAACTAGGCAGAGAATCATTATGCACTTATTACACAGTTATTTGAGTTTTCTTGTAAAACAATTGTCTTTATGAGGAACTCTTGAAGAACCGTATTCAAGGGGTAGTTTTAGTATATTGTCAGATCAAAACCTTCTATCTCGCAACTCCAAAAGGAGAAAGTGTTCCAAACTTTCAATTTATGTACATGTAACATAAATTGTAAACTTGTAAAGAAGTCATTTTGAGTAAAGAGTTAAAGAGACCTTTCCAATGGTCCATTCAGCATAAAATTTTGTAATTGTAAGTGTAAATAGCAACAGGTATTTTCAAATTTGATCTATGTACACACATATATAGGGATGATAAAGCACAAAGTGATGGCACATTATTTTTCAGTCTAAGAAAGCAGCAACCATTCACACTTATTCCATAACAACATTGAAGAATGTATGTATATATCTATGTATATATATAATATGTGTGTGTTGGGGGGTTAACTTGGGGCATTATATTTTGCATTGTGATGTCTATATCTAGGGAACTACTTAGCTGGCAAAGCAAGTTCCTTCCATTCCAATAAAAAAAACCACCTGTTGACCTAGAAAAAAAAGCTTTTTCACTCTGTGAATGAAGTGTATGTTGTGCTTTACCTTTTCTGTGCTCATCAGAGACCTCCACGCAGGATCTTCTAAGTGCTGTTTTCACAAACTCTTTGTAAAAAAAGGTTGCGATTTCTCTTCCTCTTTTGCCCCACTGTTGCTTTTCACCTCCGATTGTGGGGGTAGTAAAAACCAAGCACTGTGCTAAATCTCCCCCTCTCCCCCTCTGAATGCCCCCTGCCTCCCCCCAGCCTCTCTCACGAATTGAGGTCAGAGATGTGATGCAGTTCAACACTGCAGCTCATTGCTCACCACATTCAACACTCTGTTCTCCTCATTACAAACAAAAATGAAGAAAGTAGCAGTGAAATTTCCTCCTTACTCTGCATGGATTAACACAGCACAGACTTCTTCAGGGCTCTAGCCTAGTGCCTTACTTGCACTCTCCCACTCTCTCAGACAATGTCTTCCCTCTCTCACTTTCTCTCCATCCCTCCCTCCCTCCCTCCCTCCCTCTCTCTCTCTCCCTCACTCGGAATGAATAACAATGAGGTAACGGGACTGGGCTCTGAATAGCACTGAGGCGGAGAAGAATGACCAAAGGACTCTACACTACCACCATTGGCCGCCACATCTACCACCCATGCCGACTCAAAGTCGGCTCTCAGACTGTAATTCCAGTACTTTTTCTTGTAAAAAGATGTCAATGTTTTAATTAATTAATTCATTCATTAATTCATTCATTTTGTGAAATGCATGTTTCTGAAGTGAGAGCACAAGATGACATCCCATAGGCTTCCAGGGGGGTAGCATAATTACTTTTAAAAACTGTAATATTCTGCGATTGCAGAACAGCAATATTCTGTTCTCTTCGAGTTGTGCTGTTATATGTCTTAGGCTTAGACCTAATAAAGAACGGAATGCATGTAATATAGCTCGCCTGGGACAGCTTTACTGCTTCAGGCTCATTAAAAGGTGGTGGGTAGTGATCATCACATTCTCACTGCATGTTTAGCACTGTAAAAGCTCACAGAAACAGGTGAACAAAAGTGTATCTTTGCATTTCTCAACAAAAAAATATGGGATTTAAGCAAGAGTTTTTCTGCTCTTCAAGTACACAAATTGATTTCTGGATACTCCATGATGCCAAAGGCCAGAAATAAAGATCAAAATTCTGTACTGCACACACATTTCACTGGCTTGTCCAGTTAAGGTTCAAGTACATAGAACTGAGTGGACCCTACATGTGTCTCTTTCAGGTCTAATCATCAAGAATAACTCACTAGGGTTTTAAATGTTGTTAAAAAAAATTTGATTTTCCCTTGTTTTCACATGATCAGATCTAGAGGTGTAACAAGGCCTCAACAAACTGATATCGGAAATGTGACAATGCATCATGAAAAATAACATTTATATTATTATGTTTGATGTTACTGCACTGTTTACAATGTTCAAGCAGTTCCAAATTACAGCCCAGTCAAGCACATTCATTTCATACACCACACTCCCACCAGCTTTGTGACACAGCTGAAAAGTCATCATTTTTCTTCATTGTAATTTCACTCTAAAAACAGTGAGAATATTGATTTGCTTTCTTTGTTGTGTCAGGTTGTTAAATATATTGTGAGTGTATCAAACTGTGAGCCCTGAATTGCCTATTGAAACAAATCATGCACAACATCAATCATTTGCAAAACCTCCCAGTACTTTCAACCTGGAGATCATAAGATGCAAAAACAAGACCAGCCTATATTTTTCATAACAATTTTTGACAATATTTTTTTCCATCACAACTAATGATATCACTTTGTCATTATAAACTTAAAGAAATATGGGGTGAGTGAGGAAAGGCACACTGTGTTGCAGCAAAAATGTAGTGTAATCAACCAAAAAGCAGCTTAATCAACCTTGTAAAGTTTAGCTATAAGCTTACCTCGCTATCTTAAAAGTTTATCAACTTTTTTATTGTGTTAATGTGTCTAGTCATATTAATCATGATTAATATAATACAAAAGAATTACTTTTCCACCTTCTTCAGTCAAACTGTAATAACATCTGAAAGTTTTCTTTGGAGCTTTGACTACATTATTGTGCATCATCAAGACGGGAAAAATTCATATTGGGCAATAACATCACCTTCTCTACAACCATCGCTACCTGTCATCATGAAAAAGTTCTAGCCTGCTCAGGACCCTCCCTGTAATGGTAATATGTCACCGTACCTTCATCTTTAACCCATGTTTGCCAGATATTTGAACAAGCTGCTTTACTTCACATCATCCAGTTACAGTTAAAACATCACTATGTAAATTTCCAGTACTGTACAAAAGCTAGTGTCCACCCTTTTGTTTAATTCCAATCAACACAACCATTCAATACAAGTTATTCATTTTCAGTGTCAGAAACAAGACGGGAAACTTATATTTAACAGAATATTACACAGACGCCACCAGTACAATATCAAATCTATTATGACTGAATTACTTCACATTTTATTTTTGTACACCCTACTGACCTCTTTAATGTTTTTATTTGTTTCATTTTAAACCCAGTCAGATACAGCTGCATCCTCCCATCAAAACTCTGATATTATGTTCTCCTTCAAAGTTTCACACAAGCAACTACCCAAACACACCTGGATCTTAAAGTTCTAAAGGAGACATTTATTAAGACAGAAGATAAAAGATGATCTGTTTGCATAAGGATAGGGAAAATCAAGGAATATCTCATAACAACTGTGCAAGACCTGGTAAACAAAATGAAGAAATCAAGCCCCACTCTTGCATATTTATGTCCATCCTTGTGTAATTGGACAGCATTCAGGGCATCAGCCTCATACAAAAAGAAGGAATGATTTTAATGAAGCCACTATTTACACAAGAAAGTCCAAAAGAGCATTGTACAAAAGATCAAATATGGTTTCACCGACTCTTCAGAAGTGCATTTCTTTCTCTCATATCCTCTTTTCTAATAATAGATGGCTTAATAAGTTACCCTTTTATTTATTCTACACACGTGACCTTTGACCTCTCCACCCTTAAGGTCTCAGCTCTTTCACTGAGCAGACAGAAGCACAGAAGTCAGGAGGTCAACACTAATATCATTCTTTCCATCACTGACCCTGTGCTTGCAGACCAAACTAAATACAAGCCAGACTCATCTAATAAACCCTAATAAAACTAAAAAACCTCAGAAGTGTAATATGTACCCAACACCTGTATTTTACACTCACAGATAAACTGATATATGTGGGGTTTTTTTGTGCTGGGGACAAAGTGATTTGATCTCAGACAATGCTCACTTAGAAGACCAGAAAAACACATATGTGCAGATGTTGTTTATTGACTATAGCTCCGCCTTCAACTCCATAATCCCTTCCAGGCTGGTCACGAAGCTCCGGAATCTGA
>JBBPDA010000009.1:19684616-19696866 GCA_037974385.1 Arnoldichthys spilopterus
CGGAGACCGACACATTGCTGGTGGTTGTAGGATAAATAACAGGCGCAATTTGCCAAGTGCTTATACAACCACAGAGAACTATGTGGTAAATCAGGGACAGTGGCTGAAATACAATAGACCTCAGTTTTCCCATTTCAAGGAAATGGCCTTCTCTAACATTAACCTACATGACCTATACCCAGCCAGGGAGAGCACGGTGATGCCAGCAGCATTCACATTCACACTCACACACCAGGACGGTTAAGTGCCTTCCTCTTGGGCACAACGGCAGTGGTCAGGGGAAAGGCCAGGGTAGTAAAAGCTGTAGGGCAGAACTAAAGTCTGTCACTTTCCTGGTCAACCTGGCAACCTGATGAGATACTGCCAACATCAACTTTCATATCCCACCATCACTTACACAGAAACACTGACAGAGGTACACGGTCAGCACCAGTCAAAAGTTTGGGCACACTACATTTAAATTTTATGATTATGAAATAAAGACTTTTTATACCTGCCTTATAAACACACTGCGCATTCACGCATTCGCCAAAGCTTCTGATATTGTGAAAAACAGATTGAATCAAGTTTCCACACTTTTGACTGATTCTGTATGTTTTTATGTTTTGATTGTGTGTGCATTATTTATTTTGTCTTACTGTGTGTGAACTGTATCACAGTTGTATGTATAGTTCTGGACAGCGCTTGAGCATCGATGATTGATAGAACGGAGCCAGATTAGTTATGAAGTATTGCAGGCAGATGACCATTCTAAAGTAACTGACCCAGGCTTGGGTGAGTTTAAGGAAAATAAATGAAGATTTCTAAATTAGATGTTACTCTGAGCCTTGTTTTAGCAAAAAGTGAATATCTCTCATATGAGGAAACATTCAAAGATACAGCAAAACCAAAGAACGGTTAGACAAGAGTGTTAGGCGTAGATTTTTTTTCTATTATTTTTGTCATTCTTTTTAACAGGTTTTCATATAAAATTCCTCAACAGAGTAGCCATGAAGAAAAAAATCACACAGGTGATGTTCTAAGAAACCCACAGAGTGATATGAAAAGTTGTAAAACTGCATTAAATTTTAATTTGTTGTTTCTTTTAATTGCAGTTAAAAATTATCAATGATTTCTGCTTAGTAAATCTAAAATGGTTTTATACTGGAAATTCTGTCTAAAAATGGGGCGCTCTCAAGGCCTATATACATCACTTTCTTTTTGTACAGTTTTCGTGGTGATTTTAACACATGACGCTCCTATGACATGTATAGTAATGCAGATCCCTTGTGTTGATTGTGACATATTTCCTCACTGTTTGTAAATTTATGTGAAGTATCTTTATTTTTAGCTTAATAATATGTCATCTTGTTCAAATGTGTAAGACTGTTTGTAATTTGTTTTAGCCATACATCTAATTTTTCTTCTGTCTTAATAACTATGTTTGTTTTTGTACATTACACTTCTGTACACTTTCGTATAGCCCAGGACTTTGATTTCATCCATTTAAAATAGTTTTAGTTGTGAAAAGATACAAATGTTCCTTCTTTGTCTGGGAAAGTGAATGTAATGTACTTTAAAAACTCATCTAAACCAACTGAACCTTTGAGTGTACAGTGACACTGTATCTTTCATCAGACAGTGAGCTTTTTAGCTTTACTTTAAATCCACTGGTGATGATGACTGAAATCTGTGAATAAAGACTAAAGACAGAACTTCTGTAAACTGGGATCACTTTGCTTTGAGAATTTTTAAGTCAAGTGAATTTTATCTCTATAGCACTTTTTACAACTGACGTTGTCACAAAGCAGCTTTACAGAATCTGGGTTCAAACTCCTAATGAGCAAGCCAAATGCAACAGGAAAAACTCCCTAAGCTGTAGGAAGAAACCCTGGGAGGAAACAAGGCTCAGAAGGGATCCCATCCTCCTCTGGTCGACACCGAATAGCAATAACAAAAGACAAAAGGAAAAAATATGATAATTTCAGTTTAAATGTGATCATAAACCCTGACTGATTTGAAAGAACAAATTTGACAGATTATTTATGCAATATGTTGACATTATGTTCATATATATATATTATATATTATATTCATTACATATTGGAGTATGTGTTTTCTGATGGAAATTACTAATGATTAGTAATGGGGGTCCTGAGTACATACGTATGTAAGACAAGACTAACATCCCTTTAAAAAGAAACCTGAGGGAATAATCTTCTGAGGGAAATTACTACATGATTGCATTATGGTATGTAATTCTTTCACTAAGGATTTCCAGTTTATATATATTAAAATACACAACGATACTTTACAGTCAGGGGTGATGGAGGAGCCTAAAAGCATGCTGAAGGGAAAGCATGATCCCATTTGATATGGAGAACCCCCTACAGATTATCTACAAACTGTCAACACACTATATACTAATAGGTACTTATCGATTGCCAGCAGTTTAGGACTACAGTTAAATTAGGGAAAGTTAATCAATATTTAAGTGAAAGTAACTTCTTAAAATCTAAATACATATTTTGCTCGTAAAAAAAACTGGTAAAGTTCACATCAGAGGTGTGAGCAACAGCAGTCCAGGTGCTGACCTAACATATGGAAACTAAACACAATAAAGGAATTTTGAAGGACGCAGGACACTACAAGTCCAGAAGAAAAGTACAAGGGGCTGGGTAAATGGAAACAGTAACTATCTAAGGTTACTTACAACAGGTGAAGTGCTTCTTTTTCAACTTTCGTCCCATGTTTTTTGGGGGTGGGGGTGGGCAAAAAGAGCCTTATTAAACTGTGCAGTCATCCATACTGACCTCTGCACATTGGACAGTCATGGACCTGCTGTGGACCTCTGAGTTAAGTGAAGGGAAAGTTCACAGTGACAAAATTCCATAGCTCAGAAAGAAGTGCTGGACTGTGAGGTTTCCCCCCAAGAAGCCACATGAAGAAAAAGAAAACATGAAATAATGCCATTTTTCTTTATTGTTTCATAACAGTTGCCTGGCACCAGTACATACTGTGATTTATTTATTTTTTTGCTACAGAGCATTGTTTTCTTGCCATTTGTGCCGCTGTGTATTACATTATTCAACCATAAACAGACGAAACCTCAGAGGGAGCCGGAACAGGGAGGAGGGAAGTGTTACTGTGTATAAGGAAATCACTGTTTCACATATTGTCCTTATGTATGATTTTGGCAACTTTGCACATCACATCAGGTATGCTCAAGCCTGACATCACTCAGACTGCATAACATTTCATTCGTCTCTTCAAGAACATCACAAAACTGTCCAAAATACAGCTTTAACGAATACTTTTCAAATCGGTTCAGGTCTTATAATCAGCTTAGTGTTACTTGTGCTCTGTTGGCGGTGAAGTGTCTCTGGTCCACCTTTGGCAGAGCTCATCAGATATTACTGCACCACAGCAGAGGGTGCCAGAGACACACTGACCATATGGTCAATTTTCTGAACCGCAGTACACTCCCTCTGGTATTAAAGTGCCTTTATAATGAACTCTAACCCCAGAGACGGCTACCCTAAATTTAGACGTTTTAAGAAAAAGATATAGCACTGAAGGCCAGTGTTCATATTAGCAGGGAATCATTTCAAAAATCAAGCAAAAAATATGCTGCTACATTTCATTCTCATTAACATTACCATTATAGTTAGTAGTAGGCTGTTACTGAAGCCTGGGGAGAACTATTAGTGTTCCTTATTATGCCCAACTTTCAAAAACCAAATGTCAAGAAACGCAATTCGCCTTAAATAGTTTTCATGATATCCAATCACAATCATTACAGTAGATGATACCGAACTGCAAATTTAAGACAAAAACAGCCTCCGCTAGCTGTGAAAAATGTAAATTCTTGATTATAAATAGGGAACACTAATAGACCCTTTAGACAACGCCAATACTATTATATCTCACCCTTAAAGAATATGCTTCAATTCAGCATGACATGCAACCCTAGTCCTCGATTATTATGAAGAAAAACAAAGGCAACAAAGTTGACAAAAATGGACTAACCAAATCAATAAATTAAACATCTATATGCATGTGGTAAACATATATACTAACATGTATTTACAAAAGAAAATGACAACATATAATACACAACTTCAAGCTGCCATAGAGCTCCTTCAAGCCCTCTGATGGGAGTAAACTGGGAGTTTAGCTGCACTGTCTTCACAGGGGCACAAGCACACACACACTCACACACACTCACACACACTCACACACACTCACACACATAGTACCAGTCAAACATCTGGACGCATCTACCTCAGTGCGTTTCTCAATCTTGATGTAAAGGCTTATGCATAAATGCTTAAATTCTGTTTCTAAGACAAGTATAAATAATGATGAGTGTCTAATGTGTGCACAGCTGCAACACATTACTGAGGGATCTGCAATACAAAAGCATTATGATTTGTTTTACACTGTGTGGTCATTGCAAAAATCCATTTTTTGTTGTTATGATGTCCTCATTATTGTTCAAAAATGTGAAAAAGTATAAATACCCAAACACCTCATAGTAGCTGTATGCAAACATTTGACTGATAATGGTCCAGAGTTGTTCACGGAGAACATCCATGCACATTCATTCGGTCCAAGTCGGACAAACAGCTTATAGCAGGGGAATGTGTCAGAGAAGGCTATCTATTTGAGGTATGTTTTGAAACACCATTCTCCAACACCTACGTGCCTCCTGTTCAGTGTCTGGGCTCTAAATATAAAGTATGAATGACAGATCTTTCTTCTTCTATTTGTGGGAATAGTAATATTCAGTTAAAAAAGGCTCTGTTTTTAAGCAGGGTGGTGGTGCTGGAGTCCACTTCTACTTTTAGAGACCTATTCTTCTGCGCGCCTACTGCTTTATTGGAAAATGGGTCTATTCAAAGACTTGCCATCATAACAATGTCACGACCCGCCAACACTGATTTCCTGTTGTTTTACGCAGGAAATGAGGTCATGGCATTCCTTGTGATCCATGGGGGACATTATTTGGCAGCTCACCCCTACAGCCTCTCAGGTCCTCGGGCAGTTCAATAGAAACAAAACCCAAGCCTTATATAGAAGTGAACTCAACAAAACACACTCGGTCAAGTAACGCTTGCTTGAGAACTAAACCTACTGTACTTTCCAACCAAAACAGATTATAAGTGACTATTCAAAGTCTGAAACTGATATGTGGCATAAATATGATCATTTGTAGCTCCTTCATTAACAAGACAGGTAATATAAAAGCTAGTGAGCAGGATTACGTTCCATATACAGAGACACTTTCATACAAGCAGAAAAAGGCCAGTAGTTAATTAAAGGCCTAACTGACTTAAGCCCTAAGCTCTAGTCAAACATTTGAGCTCTGGCTTTCATTGATAGGGAAGCCAATAAAGTGACCAATCATCAAATTTGATAAACATTTAGATATTAGTAAAGCTTAACTATGCTTGAAGCTTCAGTAAATCAGGCCCTGACAACAAGAACGATGAAGATGGTGATGCGATTACAATTGTATGAAGTGGCTCTGCTGTGTACCCTGTAATAAATTAGTGTTTCAATGTGTTTCACAGTGTCTGATGCAGGAGAGAGGAAGACCAGTCAATAAAACAGAGCAGTAAGGGGTATAAAATAAGAGAAGAGTTCAAGGTCGGAAGTGTGTAGTGCCTAAAACAAGTGTGTAGAACAAGTAGTGCGTAGGAACATTGCTGTGTAGCATGAATGGAGTATGCAGCTCAGGACAGAGGAGAAAAACATCCAATGTGGCTAAACACTACAATTTGGAATGTAATGTTTTGCTGCACTCCCAAAATTTGATACCTCCAGTATGGGAGATCTTAATAAATAAACAAAGTACTGGCACTATTGTTTGAGTAGAAGAATAAAACCTGCGTTTCCTGTCTCCTCCCAGGGAATGCTGCTGGTTTTGGAAAAACTAATATTCCCACTGCTAGTGATTTGCAGGCTATGAAATTTGAAGGTTGGAAGTGTGCAGCATTAAGTTGTGTTAGGAAGCAAGTGTGAAATATAGTGAACAGTTTGCTAGTAGAGTGTGTAGGGCACAAGTGTGGAAGTGAAGTGAACACTGAAGTGGAGCAGAGAAGCTCAGTGTAGGGGTTCACAGTCCGAAAAAGAAGCTTATGAGCCCTCAGCAGGAGGGTGAACAACCAGTGCCTGGACAAGAGGGGGCAGGTATTGTTCAAGGCGTAGAAGGTGGAAGGATGATGTCTGTCCTCTGCTGGAATGAAGGATGGGAGTAAAGTGGTGGAAGACAGATAATGGTACTAAGGTTGCTCTTCTTTCTTCTTTAAGGAAATGCGCTTCTTCCTTGCGGCCAGCATCTCGTAGAAAGGGTCTACGCTCACAGCGGATCTAAGATACAAAAAAAAAACAACAACAACAAAAAAACAACCGTTTATGAATAAAGATTGTTGGCTTGTGTATATTAACCAATATACATCTTATGACAACAAGGAAGCTGTAAACCATAAATTACTGCAATTTGTCAAGATTTTCTGATTCTCTGATTTTTATCTAAGTTTATATTACAGTGCCAACAGAATCTGGCACACAGAAATGGTCATAAACTGTGTGACCGTGTTTGACTTCCTCCATTGTATCTATGCATTTGAATGCCTCTCTTTATTTGAATGATCATTTTAATTGAATAATGAGAATTTATGGGAATACAGCACTCTCCATCAGAACTGAAGAAGCCTCTTGTACTTCAAGAAAGTACAACAGTCCAGTTGCCTTATGTTCATCTATGCCAGATATGATGACCTGGACAAATGAGAATCTCCACAGACTCCAATGTGAGCCAGATCCATGTCAGACTTTATAAATGCTCTTTTGCTTAAATGATTCCACAATCCCAAAGACAATCCAAAGTCTTGAGGGAAGTCTTCACAGAAGAGTGGAGGCTACTATAGCTGCAAGGAGTGACCGACACAATATAAAGGGTTTTGGAATGGAATGTCCAACAATTTTAACCTCCCAGCCCTACTCCTTTCCCTGTGCTCCCCCCTGCTCACTTGATGCTGTGGATCCACTCGTCTTTCTCCTCTGGTGTTGGGGCTGAAATTCGGTAAACCATGTGATTACCCTCCACCACTCGGCCGTCAGCCTCCGTCTTACACGCTTTAATGAGCTGCCCTCGGTTGTTTGGGATGTACAGCTCAAAACAGTTCTATGTTACAAGAATGAGACAGAGATATTGACTAAAATTAAAAAAGTTTAAAGTATTATCAAGTCAATAAGCTAAATAACTCAGGAAATTGTGTTTGAAAACTCACAGGTTTCCTGGGATCCTCCACCTCCCGAATACTTAGATTCTCCAGTGGAATTATACCCCTTGGCTCCTTATCCTTAACACACACAAACACAAATAAATGCAAAAATGGTAAAAAAAAAAATAATAAAGCTAAAGTAATTTATGGTCTGAAGTCGGCCTGAATGGATTATTTAAAAAGTCTACAATGAGGATATGTTTTTACTGTCAGTCTATTCATTTATTATACAAATGTGCTTCTAATGCTCAATAATAAGATGAAAGGATCTTTCTGTATGATTGCAACAGACTAGGAAAATGGTGGCACTGATCTGACTGGTGTTTCATTGCATCAGCAGGAATCTCTTGATACACAAACAGAACTCTACATTATCGTGGCAGCAAAGAGAGAGGAACCGGAAAAGATAGAATAGCTGATCTTCCTGACTTATAAATAATAGTTTATCAGTTAAAGAAATAACAAAAATAGTTACAGCTGTAGTCTGCTGTAGGACACTCTCAGTAAGGCCCAATAATGACTGAAGGTGACTGAACATGTATGGACTAGAATGGAGACTTACTGTAGTGTACTCAAAGTAATACAGGCAGTTATCAGTCAGAATAAACCATCGTCTCTTCCATGTCTTCACTCGACCTCCTGATAGAGAAACAGGAAGAAGGACATTTACATTCACATAGGATGTAATGTGATTGGATGTTCGCAATATTTGAAATAAAACAAACCAATATACAAGGACATATACAGTGCAACAACTTAACAAGTAGTCAGAAGTCCAACACACAAAAGGCCATAGGTTTTTGAATAATAGCAGTTTTGTTATATGGCACATTTTATAATTTGCTTTAGTGAAGGGTTTTTGTTTTCAAAAAGGTGTTCATTATGATAATCAAGACTTGTTCTCATTTGATTTGAAGGTTTTTCATTTTGCGAAACAAGACTGTGTGCACAGATATGCCTCACTCTGAAATGAATGTTAAGAACACACATTTTAGGATTTCTTTGCTTGTTGTAAAGAGCTACGGGAGACAAATATTTAATTAGAATATATTGTTATTGTCACAGTAAACTGCTATCTGTAAAGTTTTAACTGCATTCTTGTCATTTGCTCAAAGTATTCTGGAGAGTGTGTCATTGTGTAAGAGCACTCGCTATCCAGAGTACCTAGCAGACTCACAGAAGCTAGATTTAATATATAGCCAGTCTGAAAGCACCTACCTCCTGCAGAGCACAGAACGTAAACCACAGGCCAAGCAGAGCAGGAGCCAGAGGAACGGAGGAAGAGTGATGGAGAGAGAGCAGAGCAGAGCAGACAGGGAAGAAGAAAGACAAAAAGAAAGAAAGAACACAGGGAAATGGGTGAAAAGGTATTAGTGACAGGTTACAGTCCCCACCATGCAAAGAAAAAGCTTATTTTCAAACTGCTTGATAAAGACCACGCAAACAAATACAGACCATGCCATAGGCCAAATATTTTGCACAGCAGTGAAATAATTTAACTTCATGCAGTGTCAGTTTGGCCACAGTTGAGAGGAAGGTTCAGAGAGATGCAGACCCGGGACCACAGGCCAAAGCTCAGCATTAATCCACATATAGAAACTTGCGCAAGAGTCATTTAGACACATTCTCTGCACACTCCACACAGCAGGGGGAGCCACTCAAGACTCACCCAGTTTAAGCAGCCAGCCCTCTCTGTCTGGGTTAAAAAAGGTATGAGTAAGGTCATTCCCGTCATCTTCTGGGATCTTGAAAGGCTCGTTCTTAATGCTGTCATACAAATTCTGGAAAGAGAAAGAGTGATAAACAGTGGTGCTTAAAAGATATGCTCTATATTTGCGCAAATAAATGTGATCTTAAACATCCTCAGATTTTCATACAAGTCCTAAAAGTTTGTAAAGAGAACCCAAAATGAGACAAAACAGCATAACTGGACATTTAATGAGAAACAAATAATCCAATATAACATATGTAAGTGGCAAAGTATGCCTTTGCTTTCACGGACTGGTGTGACCCTTTTGTACAGCAATAACTGCAACTAACCATGTCTAATAATGGTTGATCATTCCCGCACATTGGCTTGGAGGAATTTTGGCCAATTTCTCCATACAGAACAGCTTAAAATGTGGGATGTTGGTGGGTTTCATTCTTTTCAAAATATTCTTTGGTAGAATGACTTGTGTGCTTAGGGTTGTTGTCTTGCTACATGATAGACTTTCTCTTTCTCTTCAGTTCACAGACAGATGTACTGACATTTTCTTTTAAAATTCTTTAGTATATTGAAACGGGTCCAAACCATGATCTTACCATGACCATGTTTCACAGATAGGTTCTTATACTGGAATGAAGAGCCATTCTTCACCAAAAGACACCACTTCTCATTTAAACCAAAAGGTCTTTTCGGTCTCACCTGTCCACTAAACATTTTTTCAATAGCTTGCTGGGGAGCACTGGCTTTCTCTTTTTAACTCTGCCATGCACACCAATGTCCACTGTTTTCCTGATGGTGGACTCATGAACATTAATATTAGACAATATGAGAAAGACCTGTAGTTGTTTAGACGTTACCCTGGGTTCCTTTGTGACTTGACGGATTATTATACGCATTGCCTTTGGAGTAATGTTTGTTGTTCAAGAGAGGGTAACAATTTCCCTATTTGTACACAATCTGAATATGGACTGGTGGATATCTTTGGCCTGTTGCTTGGTTCCTGTGGTGGAATCCGAGTAGTGAAACACATACAAAATGCAGGGCATTGGTACTCTATAACCAAGGCTAACAACCACTGTTTTACCTCATTTCTCATTGGCTAGATGACAGGAGCACTGCTGACCAGATATTACTTGGGTGATGGTTTGTTCTTAAACACAGACATGAAAGAGGTACTGTGCTGTTTTTTTTAAGCATAGTTGTTTATACACTTATTTAATGTTACTGCTATGTTGAGAGCGGTCCCCCAGAAATGACCACTGATGAAGTGGATGGCTAGCACAAACTGTACATCATCAGAAGGACAATCTCTAACTGAGCACCAGCAACACAGCTACAAGGGTTTCTAAGAAAATGTGGGCAGTGAGTATATATTAGTATTTGTGTGGATGCATTTTCAACACAGACACACAACAAACAAAAAGATGGTCTTAGTTATTGTTCCTGCTGTTGTTGTAAACAGTATTTGAACACACAGTAACTATTCTTTTGGCTATTGTTAAATTACCTTAATAGTCTTCTTCTCTCCAACAAAAACGAAAGATGACAATCAAAATGACTGTTACTAAATATATCAACATAAACTGTTAAAGTAAACAAGAGGGTGTTCACCTGATACTTTATTAACACCAATCACATTTAATGCTGTTAATGAATTGTTCTAGTCTGCGCATTCCACAAATTAATATTATTGAAATTAATACATATATTCTAATGACAATTTGTTGACTCATACAACTATAAAGCAAAATAATGTTTTTTTAACTTAACATAAGTATCAAAAGTAAAAGGATCAAACTCAATCAAAAAGGATAAATGTTAATAACCATGATTGAATGCTCAATTATGAATGCCCAATGTAATGTGATTAATACTTAGCTATATATAAAAAAATAATAGCCTTAATCAAGAAACTGGTGTTGTACTTGTTATATCACAGTTAGTAATACTGTACTGACTAACAGCTCTGACCAACTTTAGCAATAATACATATAATAAGGTAAATTACATTCAAAACTGAAACGAAGAGTAAAAGAGCGAACTAAAGAGCCTGCGAGTGAAAGACAAAGAAATAGGATAACAATGATTTTCCTTTGAAGCTTCCTGTTTCTCTTTTACATTCTTAACTAATGACCAGTCTAAATAATGACTCAGTACTGACTTATTCCAGACTAAAGGAGATAAACGCTGAGGAATGCAGAACATGAGCAATAAACAAGAATGAGATGTGTTTGATGGACAATGGATTAGTTGAAAACTGATTAAACATTCAGTTGTTTGTAATGAGCCAAACACACAGCAGTGTAAACTTTAAGTTTATTTACTTTTTAACTGCTGTTTGTTCTATGTGAATGCCCAGCCAGGATTGCTACTAAATTACACTGTTCTGTAAAATTACATGAAAAGATTGTTTTATTTTGTTCTACCCAACTAATGATGAAGCCGAACAAAAATTAGAATCAAACCAACCAAAATTAGTTACAAACCATAAACACATCAGCTAACTCTACCTAGAATGCCCCTCAACTCACTCTAAGCAGTTCCTCAGGCAGGTCTCCTCCCTCATTGATGCCGCGGTTCATGCTGATAAAGCGCTCCACTGTGGGTTTGTCCCGCACATTGGGGTTGTGCAAACTGGTGTTCAGCATGATAATCGCAAATGACAGAACATAACAGGTGTCTGCAACAGCATACACACAAACAAACACAATAAATGATGAGGAAGAGGGGGGGAGGAAAAACACAATATCAGCATGTGACAGAGCATGAATACACGAGGCTGCAACTGTGTGAGGCAGAGGCAAAGAAAGTGTGTGTATTAGTTACCTGTGCTCTGAAAGACTCCAGGGTTACAGCGGCAGTATCTCTGAGCAAATGCTTCCATCATCCGATCAATCTTTTGGGCTTCACCAGGCAAACGGAAACTCCACAGAAATTGCCTACATGACATTTAAGCATGCATGCATGATGAATGCATCACCATATTTTCAAGATCACAGAATTCCATCCCAAAGTGTCACATTAAAAAAATAAAAAGGGACATGTTTTGGTTAATTCACCACAGAATTAATGAACAGCAAGATAACTACCCAGGCTAAAGAGCACACTTCAGGTACCTGAGAGCCTGAACCAAGTTCAGATCCGTAAACTCATGAAGATCAACAAATGCCTGCAGCACTCTAATGTTGAATTCATCTCTGTGAGAGAGAGAGAGAGAGAGAGAGAGAGAGAGAGAGAGAGAGAGAGAGAGAGAGAGAGAGAGAGAGAGAGA
>JBBPDA010000009.1:19696966-19745519 GCA_037974385.1 Arnoldichthys spilopterus
GATAGAGAGAGAGATAGATAGAGAGAGAGAGAGAGAGAGAGAGAGAGAGAGAGAGAGAGAGAGAGAGAGACAATAATCAATGACAAAAGTAAGAGATGGATTTGGGAATGAATCCTTTTTTAAAGTTAGGTGGGTGTGAGGCACCTCTCTCCCAGGTAGTCTCCAATGGCTGTTTTGTTAAGCCCCTCTCCTTTGTACAGGAACTGGGCGATGTCCTCTGGAGTGTGTCTTAGGAGCTCGTTCTCTACAAGGAACACGATGCCCTAAAACAAAGAGAGAACATTTGCAAAGCAGTTCACTATCACTATTATGCTGAGGGACAGATGTAGGATTTAGTTAGGACTGTTTTCATGTTTGTTTCACTTATTACTTTTTTAGGATCCATGTTGAATTTTTTCCTCCCCATGGCCACATGTCGACTCTTCTGTAGTGTTTTACTGTAAGGTCAAACAAAACATCCAGGTTAATACTCAAAGTCTTTTACTACTCTATGAATACTATTCTGAGGTGCAGTTCTGAATCAGTGAGCCCTTTTCCAAAGTTTAATCACAACATAAACAAAGTGGCAACATCAATGGACATTTTGTGACCAGATACTACTTGTGATATGATGTAGATACAGATAGGCCTGCAGTATTTTTGACTAACAACTTTGCTGGATCAGATTTCCTCCCAAAACCTTAAAGGGAGTGTCTATGGTGTATCCATGAATTAAACATGAATTAATTTTAATACGATTTAATTAATATGTTTGCATATTGCTATCTTTTGTGATACTAGCATTGTAATGATCAATATTGCCTTACAAATAATATATTGTGCCAAATGTGTGTGCGAGAGCCTGACCTGCCCTCAGTGCTGTTCTCTAGTCCCTCCACCTCTATGATGGCCTCCCGAAGCTCCTCTCTCAGCCTCTGGATCTCCAGCAACAGAGCACCTTTCCTGCGGCGAATCTCCTCCAGCTCCGAGCGCTCCTCCGGGCTCAGGTCAGCTGGGACTAAAGAGGGAGGGAGAAAGAGTGAAAGAGCCCACAGTAACCATTCTGTGTAAATAAACTGTATTGTGAACTGCTCATGTGCATACATGCACACACCCTGTACATTGTGGATCTTGCCAAACAAACGTTGAGCTCTGGGAAGTGTTCAATGGAATAGTTTCTTTTGCTTTCACTTTTTAAGCACTAAAGTCAGATGTTCCCTCATGTAATCACATCTTACTTCTTCTTCTCATAATCCCTGTATTTCTCTACAACACTCACAAATGTGTGTATAATGTCTATGAGTTATGTACTGAGAGGAAAACATGGCCAGGATGCTGGATGTGTGAGAGAATGTTTACATTTTGGCTTTTGTTCCACTAAACTGCTACTTGCTGTTTTACAAATATACATTTCTGTGTGAACAATGTTTATGGAACAACACACTTAAATATCCACTCAGAAACTACAAAATCAATGTCTTCAGAGTGGACAGAATGGTCAATGACAGTATATGTTTCACTATATTACTGTAACCTTAATAAAGAGGTAAGTCATGCCTTGGACAAATTCCAACTAATGTAGGATTTATGAATGAATGAATGAATAATTGAAGAAATTAATGAATTAATAATTGAAGGAATGAATGAATCAGCTAGTAGAGAAAGCATTTAGTCTGATGCTCACTCTACCATTTAAGAATAAGCTTTGTGCTTTAAATGCTTTAGGGAATCCATCACTGAATTGCGTTCATTCAACTATAATACATTTCATTTCCCATGTACAAACAAAAGCAGCAAACAGAACATTAAATGCTGATTTGTGGTATGAAAGCTTGGCTCATATCCATGTTTGAGCCAAATATGCAAGTCTGCCTCCTAAATCTGAATAATTTTAAAATCAATGGACCAATGCATATGACGATAGGATAAAACAGCACAACATAAGCTTACCTCAAGAATTTAGGCAAGAAACAGTAAACCACCAAAAAAACAGCCTGTTTACAACAGGTTCCTACTTAACAAGGTGCAGTTAAAGCGAAGCATCTACCCCTGAATAATTTAAAGGTCCGCTCAGATAGGTTAAAAACCCAGCCCTCATTGAAGGGCCGACAAAAATTAAGACTTTACTTTCTAACATAATGCGTTTAGTGACTGGTCCTCTCAGCAGATGCCAGTTCTTCTGATCATTTAAAAGTCAAGTTCATGTCTGAGACAGCTTTCATTTATCCTGCAGAATTGCTGGAAGAGAATAAAATGCAAGGAATGTCTAAGGCTAGACAAATGCTCTTCTAGATGTGAACGATTCTAGCGGTGTTGAGCCTGTACAATGGAGGTTAGGAGTTAAATAAGTAGTTAAAATAAGACCGAACACAGTTTGCATGAAGGGAAACACAAAAGGGCTCATGTCTTATACTGACACAATAATGAACCAGTTTACAGTAACAGAGACTCGTTAGCTTAGCAAGCAAGGACATCTAACCAAACCGAACTTGGTTAACGTGCAATGTGGTTTATTAGATTAGGAACAAGGCGAGGAGATAAAAGAGGAACCCAATAAAGCAGGAATTGTTTCTCTTTTAAAGAAATATTAATCTGTCTTAAATATGAGTTAGCCTCTTAGCTTCGTTAGCTCAAAACAACACAAAACGCACAAATTTAAATACTTACTGTAGTCCAAATCATCCATTTTGGGGGCTTTGCTTTTAGGCATATATGTATCAGACTCGAATGTCATTCAATTGCTGAAAAGAGTGATGGATATATAAAATATACCCTAAAAATAAAACGTAAATAAATAAATAAGCAGCCCAGCGACTCAGACAAAGCGGAGGTGATACCGGATGTTACGTCACGGTGGGCAGAACGTCCTCCGGAACCGCCATTTTGGTAAGGGCATCACGCCATTTTGGACAATGATGGCACTGGAGTTTGTATCAGTCAGTCAGTCAATCAATCAATCACTGTTCAAATATACACGAAAGAAGTAACGCTGGAGTAGAAAAAAAGTGACTTTAAGTAGAAGTTATTTAAAAACTCCCAACACTGATTTTCCATGTTGTGTAATGTTAACAGGTTTAAAACAGTTTTGATGATGTTGGATGTACTGGCTTACATCTGTAGGCCATGGTTTGTGTTCTCCTTTATTTATACAGCTTATTATATATAGGATGTTCACAGGGTGAAAAAAGCCTCTGTAAAAGGCCTACACAACTACATGTTTTTTTGGTTTAACATTGGGGGTTAAAATCGTTTCGGTAGTGCTCGATCCAGAAGAATTTTCAAACATTCAATTGGATGGCCTACTTTTGTTATGTGAAATTTTTCTCTTTCTTCTAATGATGTTGTATAGTTCAGGTAAGCTCTAGTTCAGAAAATGCTATTTTGATACAGCAAATGGATTTTGTTACATTTCCTTAAGGTGAAGGACCAGACAAAACTAAGTTAGGACAGTAAAAACCATTGTGGAGGACTGTTGCTGACCTGCTAGAGGGGGTCATGTTTGAGGGGACAAAATAAACCAACCATTCGTCAGACCTAAAAGGAAGGGAGAAAGCTTGATAAGAGAGCTACTGTACTGTGGCAGTCGCCGATTACTGTGAAGGTTTAGAGATGCCATGGAGAGGCAGACAAAGGAGAGGAAGAGAGTCTGAGACGTCGGCTTCCTTGTTTACTCCTTCATGCGAGTGTGATAACCAGTAAGGCATAATGCACTGACATTTGAAGGGTTATCCTACCCTATACTTCTGCTCCAGCTCACAGGAAGGCTGCTGAATCACAGCTGCATTAATGCCACTTCCTCTTGCCGATAATTATTCCGCATTCCTTGAGGAGTCCGAAAAAAGGTCAACCTATTCTCCAAAATTCCTGGACCTTGTATTTTCACTTAGGGACTGCGTGCATTCATGAGTCAAAACTGTAAGCTTTAGACATAGGAGGACTCCTTATTGAGCCTGTTGAGATTTGTTCCTCATCAGCCACTGTAGACAATTTGACATCTGTGCAAGCTCAGTACTCAGACAAAGGTAGAATTCCAACATAACTTTCATAGTTAAATTTAATCTTGAGGATAAACAAAACATATGAACTATACAGAACTATGAACTGTACATTATATAGGTTTTATTTAATTCTGAATCTTAGTAATAATTATAATTTTATTACAAGCGTCATAGAATCATCTATTAGCAAGACATCTTTAACTGGCATTATCAGCCTGAACAGCAGTTCAGTACTATTTAAGTGTATTACATTGCTCTAAAGCATGGTCCACCAAACAAAATAAAACAGCCAAAAGCAAACAAGTGCCCATCTGAGTCCCAAACCCTCAGTAAAAAACAATTTTCTCAAGGTTTAGAACCAAGCTTCAGTAAAGATTCAGTACAGAACCAATGCTGAAGCAAGTCATCAGTTCCGTCTACATTCATCTGACAGCTACTGGGAAAAGGGACGCTGAACATTTGCTTAGAATTTCATGTTCAAATTGACGGTCACTCCATTAGGTATTCAGCAACAAGATTTCATTGTTAAAATTTACTTGGCTTATTTGTGGTCCCTTGGGGAAAATAAGTGTTTAGTGTTTATTGTAACATGTTTATTCCAACATGTTCATTCTTAGGGGTTTAGTTAAGAGTCCAAAGCACAAACCCATACACCCATATTTATTGTATGGCTCCAATTACTGTGTAAATGGCTTTCCTTTAACCCATTACCAGTAAGGCATAATGCACTGACATTTGACTGATATCAGAAAAATGAGAGACTCTGATCACACAACTAAACAGAGTCCTGAATAAATTCAATAAAATTAAATAAATTAGTAGCCAAAAACAGATCCCATACGTTTCTAAAATCAAAAAAACAAATATGGATCATTTTTTAAGAACAATTTCCAGATCATAATCTGGGTTTTAAAGGCTAATATCTGGGAAGCATTTAACATTTGATTAAGCAAACTTTTTTTTTTTTACAAATGTAAAATATTTCAAGCAACCATCTTGTGCAATTCGAATGGACACAGCTTGGCTAACTTGCATTAACATCACCACCACATGCTTTTGCTCAGACAATCAGGCAAATGCACTATATACCAGAATATTATTGGTGTTAAACTGTTTAACTCATCCATGAGATGATTGCGTCCTATAGCTACCTGCAAAAAAAAGTCAGCACCACCAACGTTGTTCTATATCCTCACTTTGTAGTGATAAGTGATAAAGGCTTGGTTCTGCTTTTGAGCAAATTCTCCAAAAGTCCAAACTATGCTTGACAGTAGGCTATAAGACACCATGACTGAATTCATTACACTCCTATACGGTCCCCAGTAATGCACATTGAGCAGGTCTTACTAAGGAGGAGACGGTGGTCATTGTGAACTGATCTTAACTAAATGAGGTCTTATGGCTAAAAGGAACAGCTTGGCAAAAAAAATATATATCTTTCCTTACCCCAAAGATATTCAATCAGCCAAGACAGGTTTGGTGTCCAAAGCCTGCTTCTTGCACTAGATAAACAAGGCCAGTGAATCTTGTACCATATCAATTAGCACTGTGAAAATAACTGCATGCCTAAACCATCAACCTACACATTATGCAAAATACTTGCCATACAATAGCGAAAACACACGAAATGTGTTTGAGATAAATTTGAAATTTTTATATTCAGTCAAATGTAAAATTATTTAGGCATCTAGCTTGACTGATGCTAATTGGTGGTGGTTAGGTGTTAGCTACATTAGACTTTGGACAAACTTTGGACACCAAACATCTCCGCTATTCAACTACATTTAAGGCAAGGACGACACTGTGTACGTCAGACTTTTTGTAAGACGATTATTGTAATGGTGATTGTAAATAAAAGGGGTAAACTAAAATGGGGAGAATTGCACATGAAGTTCAGAGCTGGATAAGGCATTCCAAGGACGGAGATTATGCAACAGAAATGGGCCACATTTGTATGAGGGTGTGGCTACCTCAACAGCTGTTGAACAACAGTGTTTGTCCTTAGTGTTCAGTTCAACTCTCCTCTCAGCAAATATCTCTGTAATAAGGCAGGAACAGTCACGAATATGCAAACAAGCGAATACTAAAATGTAGACGCTCGCTTGCATTAACTCAATGCACACATTCAAACAGCTTCTCGTTTCCCCTCCTCGTTTATCCAGACATTGCTGTTTTCACGCTTCGACCAGAAGTAAAGCTAAATAAGTGTAATCCTGTGGTCGTGCAATAGGCTGCGAATTTTCATCCCTTCGTTAAACTCGCTGGTAATCTGGTCGGTTGTGCGCAGCTCGATTAGGCAATCCCTTTTAGTAAATCCCAGTAAAAGCTGTTATTGCAATTGCTGGCTATTTCAATTCTCCAATCTCCCTTCCCAGAAGTTGATGGCGTAGCGTTATGTAATCCAGAGTGTGCGTAGAATTTATCCGCTCTTGTTTAAATCCCAGAAGGTCAGAATCTGGTGATCTTCACCCCAGAATCTCCAACGATGAGTCGAGCCATGGAGGGATGGATCTGTAAGGACAAGTGGACACAAATAAATAATATAGCAATACAGACAGCAAAAACTGCAAAAACAAAAAAAACGGGGTTAACAGTTAACAGACTAAGGAGTTAAGGCCTAAATGATATTCTTTTTCAGTTTGAGTAAGAAATACATTTCAACGACAGCACAAGAAAGACTGAAAAAGCATCTGAAAAGTCTTCATCTGAATTGTTAACCTGATTTTGTTTACATTAACAGTTGATATTTGAAATTTTTGTGCAACAAAACTGTGAAATCCCCAAAATTTGGACAGGGTTAGTCTGGTGAATAAAGCGTACTGCTATTTGCAGGTTTCATAAATTGCTGCTTAACACTGTGGTCACTCCAACAGTTTGGTGAAAAAAATAAAACATGAATTTTTTTTACCTATAATTTAACTGATCAGCCAAGACATGTCTGGTGTCCAGAGTCGTTTCTTTATTTTTACACTGAAACTATGAAACTATAGAGAAAAATTGTCTACATCTGATTCTTAACCAAACTATTTCTTTAAAAGAATAACCTCAATATAATAACGAAAACACTGATGTAGCTCAGATCTAATTAAAAGTTCACTAACTGCCCATCTCCAAGAACTCCTCAGGCTGCTGGTTTCAAGCTGTCCTGTAGTTACCTGAGCCTGCAAGGGTCCATAGGGCACCACCTCCCCATCCACTGTTAGGGTCCCACGTGATGAGAGCGGCTGCAGACGGAAGGCTCGGGCTGAAACATGACTGACGTAAGGTGAGCTCAGGGCCAGGTGAGCACCTCTCTCCATGGCCAGGAAAAGCCGTAGCAGCGTAGCCCGGGAGATACCTGCTCGCACGAAGGTTAAGTGGATCAGGCCATCGTCGAAGCGGGCATGTGGTGCAGCCAACAGGTCAGCACCCAGATGCGACTGGTAAATGGCCAGCACCAGGACGAAATCACCTTCAATGGTCACCCAGTCCCGTGTGGGCAGAGGTTGGTCCAGTGGCGGCAGCAGGTCGTCTTGGGGTGGAGCACTGGGGGTGGACACTGCTGACCGGTTCTTGAGTGGGCCAGCTGGCTCGGCTAGGTCGAAGGTGAAGGACGGGGAGGGAGACCGGTAAGATGGGGATGGGGAGGAGGAGCCGGGTGTGCTAGGACGTGGGGTGAGGTAGGCAGAGCTATGAGGGGAAGCACAGGACGGAGAGGAAGGAGGGGTGGGAGAGAGGGAAAGAGAAAGGGAAGGGAACTTGGGAGGGAGGGAGTTGGAGTGAGAATGGTGCAGCAGGGAAAGTGGACGAGGCCTTGATGGGTTCTGATTCTGGTCCAGAGTTTTGGTTTTGAAGGAGAATGGTGAGCGGCGAAAGGGAGAGGAAATGGTCAATGACCGTTCTCGTGTAGGGTCTACTGGGTAACAAGGCTCTCGCTGGAAGTAGGTGCCATTGAGATCCTCGTCCGTGTCTAGGTCTGGCTCAGAACCAGCACCACCGATTGGCTGGCTGAAAAAGGCATTGACGATCTGTGAAGAGGGGGCAGAGTTTTTGCGAAGCACATGCCGTGGATCCGGAGGTGCGTCTTCGCACTCCTCTGCCTCTTTTCCTTCATCCACTCCATATGCCTCACTCAGATCCCTCGCTTCCAGCGCACCCTCTGCCCCGCTGCTTCTCCCATCCTCCTCCTCCGTGTCTTCCTCCCCATTCCCAGCCACACACTCATTTTGTTGCTCATTGGACTCAGAGCTAGACCCAGACGTACCCTCCATCATCTCCTCTGCCTCCATTTCCCTTTCACGGTCCTCCGCCAGGCTGCTTGCTCTTACCACCCCAACCCCTCGTGCTCTTTCTCTCCTCCGCTCTCGCTCCCTCTCTCTTTCCTCCCTCTCTCGCTCTCGCTCTCTCTCCCTCTCGCCATCTCCTTTGCGGAGGCTCCTCTGTTCGCTAATGCCCATGTCAGAGCATGTGCGGTGGATGGGGGTCCGACAGAAGCCCTCCAGGCCCTCTGTGATGCTCCTGGAGAGCGGACGGCGTGGGGGCTGCGGGGTAATATCAGGGGAAGAACTGACCACAGAAGGGGGTAGGTAGGACAGGCGGCCCTTGTAGGAGCGCAGTGAGGCCAGACGCACCAGCGTTCCCAGAGTGAAGCGGGCAGAGCCAAGCCCCCTGTAGCGTTCGCTCTCAATATCTACATCCGATACAAAACCCCATGCCACGGACAGGAAGGAGAACAACCTTCTGGGAGTGGATGGACGTCCATTTTGGTTGGATGATGAAGAGGACGGTAAGGGGCTTGTGGTCACTGACACAAGATCCATGGGTCTGATCCCACCCCGACAAAGCAGGAAGCAGCAGTTGAGGAGTAGAGGCTCTCGAAGGCACATGTCATATCTGAGAGACAGAGAGTGTAAAAGAGTGTGAGAGTTTGGGTTTATGAAACACACAGACATGCATTTATGTATGTTTAAATGTTTTAACATATTTTTTGCACATTCACACATATATTTAAGTGTGTTTAAATAATTTTTTTTTTTGCTTTAAATTTGTTTAAAGAGAACGAGAGACATTATAAAACACCAACAACGGAAGATTCTGGATAATAAATCACCCATTTCACTCATTTAAATGTTGGATTAGTTTCATTGTGGGCTGGACTTTGTGTTTGTATGTCTGTGGATATTTATATCTGTGGACTCTTACCCTGCATGGTGGTTGATGGAGCCAGCAAGGGCATTTCCAGAGCCACACGGTAGAATTCCCACTGGAGTCTTTATTGCTTGTTCCCAATCTGGCCTATCCATGAGGCCGTTAATCACCTGTGACAACAAGAGACATGGCTGGAGGTCAGACAGACTGCACAACCAGCTGTAATAAAAAATCTGTAGTTTTTAGCTTTAAACATAGAGATGTGAATATTTCATGTCAGCTTCTTTTATTATATGATATTAATGAAGATTTTAAAAAAAAACAGACGCATTTCTGTGATTCTGAAGT
The DNA here is from genome assembly GCA_037974385.1 of Arnoldichthys spilopterus. Lineage (NCBI taxonomy): Eukaryota > Metazoa > Chordata > Actinopteri > Characiformes > Lepidarchidae > Arnoldichthys > Arnoldichthys spilopterus. The sequence goes on from JBBPDA010000009.1 coordinate 19,706,419, forward strand.
GGTCTAAGGAAGGACAATCAGTGAACCGGCAACAGGGTACCCATAGGAAACTGATGCACCTGGGAAGCGAAGAATAGCCCACCTGGTCTGATTCCACAGAAGAGCTACTGTGGTATAAATTCCTGGTTATGATAGAAAGATATCCGAATACACAGTACATCTCAATGTGCCGTGTATGGAGCGGAGTAGCTGCAGATAAGTCCAGCGCAGAGTGTCCATGTCGACCTTGAGTCCTGGTATTTAGATGGATGTTACTTTGACAAGTACCACCTACCTAAACATTGTTGCAGACTAAGCACTTCCCTTCATTGCAACAGTATTCCCTGATGGCAGGGGACTCTTTCAGCAGGATAATGCATCCTGACACACTGTAAAAATGGTTCAGGAATGGTCAGAGGAACTTGAAGGTGCTGACTTGGCCTCTCAGTGTGAACTGAGCATTTATGCAGGTTAAGCTAGACTGATTCAGGGACGGCCACCTCACAACTTACAATTTGGATCTGCTACTAATGTTTTTGTGTCAGATACCACAGCACAGCTTTAGAGGTCTTTTGGATTCCATGTCTCATCAAAACCGGTCAGAGCGGTTTTGGCAGCACAAGAGGAAACCACACCACACAGGCAGGTGATTTTAATGTTATGGCTGAGGCTTGTCAGGGTTTTTATGATGATTATGTTTTACACTGATCAGCCAAAACATTAACACAACCTGCCTACTATTGAGAAGGTCCCTCATCCTCCCAAACAGCTCTGTCTATGGTGCACTGTGTGTTCTGACCCCTTTTTGTCAAAGTCAGCTTTCACTTTTTAAAACTCAGGAGCTCTTCTGTAATATCGGACCAGACAGGCTAGCCTTCAATGCACATCACACCCACATGCATCAGTAAGCCTTGGACCATGGTCATGAGATAGTTAATGTTATTCATTTTAGTCAGTGTCAGTGGCTAATCGGTGTAAACCTGCTTGACGTGACTTAGTTTGAGGTTAGTAAAGCAAAGCTACTTTCACAGTTACTTTCTTTTTTATTGTCTATTTTTATGATGGTACAGTCAGATCATCTAATAATCAAGTGAAGTATTATAATAAAGGATTTTTTATTCACTTCTATTAAGAGTTTTTTTAAACACTAATTGTTCTCACTAATGAATATACATCAAATATTCTTATTAAACCATGTTTATGCAACCGGACAGATCTGCACCATGATGTACAAATCTGTGTACTGAAATTTATACAGACACTACTGTGTGTCTGTGCATGTCTCTTACAATACAGCGAACTAGAAAGGGCTCAGAGCAGAGACGGTCAAGATTAAAAAAAGTTACTTCAGAGAAACTTTACCTTAATAATCCTCAACCCTGTCAGTCAATCACCACTTGCATCATTAGTTATTCTAAGTGCAGTAGTTATCATCATGGCCATTAAACAATGAGAACTCAGTCACCTCGTGCAGTAGTCCATCTCCAGAGATAATAATGATGCCATCCCACTCAGGCAGAGAGATCTCCCTGATCAGCTCACGGGCGTGATTCTGGCGCTCTGATGCACAGCAGAAACATGATGTACACATTCATGAACTATGCTAATATGAACAGGGAGTTCTTTGAGTTTTTTTTTTTTTTTTACTATAGAGATTTTCAGTTATTAAAATTGTTCTAAAATTGTTCTAGATCATCAAAATTCTAATAAAATAATCTGATTTGACATTCCAAATACAACAAACTGTGAATCCAGGAACTAAAACACAAGGCTGACTAAACCATTTGGCTAACTGACAAGTAATGAGGAATGAGGAAATTCAACAGTTCTGAATAATTGAATAGTTAAGAACCGAACAAGCTAATTTGGAGCGGTCTGATGTTAATACATTCTGTTCTAAGGACATTTATACAGGTGTTTATAGTGGTGGTAATCAGAACCAGATATTTGAAGAGCTTACAGAACACTGAATTATTTCTGAAGATGCTGCCTCATGTCTGAAAACCTGATTTACAACAGTTTTGAGATACGTGTGGTCTAAAAGATTTTTTGTTATTTTTTGTATGGTGGAGAGAGAAAAAAAGCAGAGCTTCCAATCTTCTCTACATTAAAAATTTCACACACCAATTTGAATAATTTTGTTCTTTTTTAAATATGCACAAAAATGCTACTTTGGCTCATAGTAACCTGTCTGATACCAGCTAGCTACATGAACCCAATGCTTCATGCACAGGAATTATTAGGAGAACATAAAGTTATTTTCTCTCCATGACAAACGTTGAAGCTTATGAAAAAAACACACATTAAATATTTCATTTCAGTCCAAATACACAAATTGTAGTTACAATTAAAACCAGTGTTGAGCTTTTCATACCGGTCTGTATGAGGTTGTAGCTGATGTTGGCTTCTCTGATCATGGGCAGTATGTGTGTGTGACACCACTGCATGGCCTGTCCCCGCCCACTGAATGGATTGACCAATAGCAGCAGACGACGAGGGCGGGGCAACATGCTTTTGCTAAATTCTATAAGAGAAGAGGAAAAAGGCGGTAGTGGAAAAAAAAAAAAATTATAACAACATCTAAAGACAGAATCTTGATTTACTGGGAGACCACAGTGTAGTTTTGGTAAGTGCATTATAAGAATATCACAGAATCCTAACACCACACATAAGCAAAATAATAAGCCTTGATAAAACCTTTTACTTTGCATCTTTTCTCTATACACTTTACCAAGTTGGACATTTTCTATATGATGCTTGGGTCCCAAAATTAAGACCTATATAATATTTTTGTTCAATTCCAATGTCTTTATATGTTTTTAATTTTTTTCACTCTCAAAAACACATCTCCTGGGCAATGTTTAGGCATGATTACCTTGAAAAGTTGTATTCATTGCCTCATTAAACATTGCATTACTTCTGAAATACTGGCTAGAGTAATGAAGTTTTGTTCTGTAGGCTCATTTTACATTAAGCTATATTCTCTACTATAAGCATCTCATTATAGAAAAAGGCATAAAACTGATAGATGCTATAATTAACGCAGTGTTTTAATTCTGTATTTACAGTATAAACTGCTCAACAAAATGATGCACATATTACAACACAATGACGTACAAATACTTTTGGACAAAAACTGCATCATGCCTTGATCATGTTCTTGTTCTAACACGTACGTTCTTATACTTTACCTTCACGACAATATTAAACACATGCAACCATTTAGACTCTCACTTACCCTTTCTTACACCAGAGGTTTTATCAAAATATTTCAATTCTGAAATCCCTCTATTCCAAACAATATAAAGAAAACACATTTATCCTTTATCCATACCATTCTTACCATTCCAATTACTCATGGAAATGCTGAGGCAAAAATGTACTGCTGGAATTTCTTTCCTGGTATGTAGAATATCTCTTTGTATATTTTTTATGAAGGAAAAATGACAGGACACTGCAACCTTGTACCATTAATAGCAATACATCAAGCAATTTCCATACATTTTATTTTTCTACAAGCTACTCCATATACCATTCTGGTCCTATAAAAATAACAAAAATATTCTACAAGTTTTATACTTAGAATCTTTATGTCCACTTGTGGAAAAGACCTTAAATAATGGCACAGAATTAAAAAATGATTGTGTTTGAAGAGAAATCATGCCATATTGCTGCAAAAATGTGCGTTTGTAGTACAATCAGGATCACTCTCATTCTGGGAATTTTTGTTCCATAACAGCTTTTCCTCTATGGGCTTACAGAAAAACAACAGACTTTGTTCAGCAGTACAAATTCTTAATGGTTCAGTCATACTTTGGACATGTTTGTATTCAGTCCTACACAGTCTGGGGAGGCTAGGAACAGTACTTGTAAAGATATTCATGTCCAAACATGGATTTCCAGATAAGGTGCTTGAGAGTATTAAAAAGGACAGGATTTGAGCAGAAATTTTGCAGGGTATGGTTTTGGGACCAATTCATGATATAGACAAGCTTTAAACTAAATCTGAGACAGTGCTCCTTAAACCTGATCTGATCTGACATGGAATGACCCATAGACAAGTAAAGTGAGTGAGACAGAAACAGTGTTTGGCAGACCCAGCCATTTCTGGCTGTGGAAGAGTGACGGCATGCTGACAATGAGTGTGTGTATAGAACAGATAAAGCAGAGACAGAATGTAGGAAATACAGAGTCAGACAGATAAGTACAGAAATTCCTTGTGTGGTGATAGTGGGTCTACAAATTAAAAGTCTAAGAATTTTCTGGGGGTGGGGGGGTGGTCAAATCATATATTACTGATAACAGTTAGGACAGTAGTGTCTGATGTATTTTTGACTTTTAAAATAAAAAAGCAAAACAACCAGAGAAAACTGTCAAACACTGACTGCTGCTTGACTCTATGCAGCCATTACACATTGACCTACACACCTGGTGAAAATCTGGCACTGCCTTATTTACATATATAGTTCAACCAGTGATATACCCACACACACACTCACTCACCTGTAGTGGCACTGACATCCAGTCCCCTTAGCAGGCACTGTATGGCTGCGTTCCATTTCTCAGCCTCGACTCGGCTCTCTGCGAGGAATGCTCTAACCTGCCTGCGGCGAGACACGCCTTTCCTGCGCCTTCCTGCCGGGTACCAGTACAGCACCAGCAGCGGCGGAGCCGGTGCCCGTGGGCAACTGCACCCAGCCAGCTCGGCCAACGGCAGCAGTAACCGAGAGTCCTTTCCTGAGCGAGGTGAGAGCCGCTGGACATGTATGTGTGTAGGAGTGAGGGTCAGGACGTAGCTGGATGAGGCTGGACTTGGTGGTAGGGACACAACGGGGCTGCTGGGGCAGCTGTTACTGTTACTGTTGCTCCCACTGCCTCCACCTCCACCACTTCCAGTGCTCCAGCCCCCAAACTGACCGTGCAGTAGGGCCTCCTGTTCTGGTCCAGGGGATGGAGAAGGGGACGGGGATGGGGACGGACTCCGTGGCCCTGGGGAGCGCATTTTCACAGCAAGAGATGATTTGTGGGTTCAAGAGACAGTGTCCAGGATAGAAGATATGGGCGGGTCATACAGAAAGCTTTGTTTGCAGTTTTCAAAAGGGCTTTCTCTGAAGCAGTCTCCGCTGATGCTTGGAGGGGGCAGGTACAGAGTTTCCACAACACCTATCCCTGAAGTTGTCTTTGCTAGAGGCCAGGCTGGCTGAGTCAACAGTCAATAGAAGTTTTTTGAGTTATTGGACATGTTTTTTTTTGTATACATCCACCATACATGCACTCAAATGAACTCCCGGTGTTTCAAACATTTGGATTGTAAAGACAATTTTTTTCTTTTTGCTCAAAAAACATCAACAAGTCAGGTATACCTTTCACTGATAGCACTAAAATGTTTTTCCTTAGTGCTTTTTGCTTGAAGCAACAACACCTAATCCTCTTAAAAACATCTGTTCAACATCAGAAAATGATGCACACATTAAAAATGAGTCTATAATCCTAAAGGCTATCGGTCCTGGCTGCTGAAGCTCACTACAGGGTATGAATCAAAATGAGGAAGAAATAAAAGTGGATGTAACATGCAAGGTCCACTTTTAGTGGCTCAGCCGAATGTGAATTAAAGTGCTTTCCACTGAGCTGTTACTCTGTACAGATCGGCAAAATCTAAAACTAACGGTCAGATGTGACAAAAAAAGTGACATTTGTAAAAGCTATAAATAATAAAAGAGCTCCTTAGATCAGCTTGATAAAGTCAGTGTTGCTTAAAAACGATATTTTAAAACAGTGTAGATACCCAGCATCTGCTCAACTGCACCCACTTTGTCTTGAGGTCAGAAAATGTAAAACCGAGTCAAAGTAAACACCGTATATGGTTTAAACAAGCTTAAACCGAGAGAAATAATTTCAGAGACAGCCAGAAGACATTTCTAGTCTAGAGGATGCTGTGGTCAGTGCAAGATCAAGCCACTGTAATGTATCTGTAATGCCCAAAGTGATTTCTTGTTGACTAGAAATACCTTTCCTCTTAAAATGTCAGCAGGAAAGTAATGGACGTCCGCTTGCGTCTCAGTCTGTAGATGTGATTTATGGGTTACATTCTGTCCTTAATCATCCAATAGACACATGCCACAAAGTCCAGGATTTGTAATCCATTGATGTTCCAGTCTTCATCAATATCTGCAGAACAATTCCTCCAAAATAAACGAAGAGCCAACGCAGATTCAGAAGAGCACAGAGGGATTACATGGGTGAGAGCATTATGTCACAATCTTTCTGCTTTGTAATCCGTCTTGTTCATTGTTTTGGCTTAGGTACGCCCCCAAACATGCACAGCCCTGGAGGAAAAGAGAAGGAGAGAGAAATATTATTATGGGTTTGCTTCTTGTCAAGCAAGCAACCCTTTATGACAGAAACGGTCTTGGTCACAAGTACATCTCTCAAAACTGACCCTTGGTCTATCGTGAATCTCTGAAAAGCAGCCAATTATCAGTTGGCAAAAAAATCTATGGCATGTATAAAAGCTTTGAGTCAGCAATATGGGCACAAGCCGAGAAGATTGTTTCTCAAGACAGAGTGTGAGGTAACAGATCGGTGAGAGTTGAGGAGATGAGATTACAGCCTAAATACAAAGTTCATTGTTCTACATGACTGTAAGCAGAAGTGCAAGTGAGAGAGACTGTGGTTAAGAGCGAAACATACCAGGCATGACACACAGTCATGATGTTCTAGTGAAAACGTTTTTGGGAAAAAAAGGCTGACTAACGAAGTACGCTCATTTGCATCTGCCCACCCTCCCGTGCCTAAAACACACATCCCGTTTTGTGGGCAGACCTGGATGGACAAGGGCCAGATATTCAACATAATCTCTTTCATAATTTCGCAAAGACTAAAAAAAAAAAAACAGAAGAAAGCAGAGATTTGGAGACTAAATGGAGAGCAGCTCAAACTCACAGCATCAAATCCTCTTAAAGTCCAAATTTTCACTGCAGTTGAGGCAGAGCTAATATCTGGAACATGTATGATCTTTGCAGCACTCGGGCGGTCCTGTTCAAAGCTACACCTTTTGTGTCCTTGAAGTCGAGGGTGTGGACAGAGCTTGGAAAGGGAAAGTGACCCCAGTTCTTTTACAATGCCCACACACCGTCACCAGGAAAGCATGTATTCTTTACTGCCTTTGCTCAAACACTCATTAAAAGGTGCAGGGGAGGAAGGAACAGAAACACACATACACAGCATAAACCTTTTTTCACAGTAGCTCCTCTTGGTAAAAGATTAGACATTTGCACTAGGGGCACAACTGCTTACTTTGGTGGGCAAAAAAAGGAATCAAGGAGAACCAGAGTTAGAAAGTTTATCATCATAAAGGAAAAGACAGATAACCACAGCACATACAGACCCAACTTAACCTATTTATCTGTGTTAGACCACAACAGGTATTTATTAACCGCAGTAGGTAGGTGTTACTGCATTATAGTCTAGTATAGCATAAAGTATGGCTAAGTCTAAAACTAAAAACAGTGTACTTAACTGGTCATAGGCTTGGTTTCAATACAAAGTAAGACAGAACTGGAAATGATACCAAAGATCACCAAAACCAGAGTGAGTTTTTAAGGTCACCTGAGCTCACTTCATTAGACAGGGGAGCTGAAGCGATGGGTTTGTTATGAGCGTAGCTTCCACTAACCGAAAACATTACTTCAGACATCTCACACACTGACTTCGGCAGAATAGTGCTCATAATACGGTTAAGTTTTTACAACCATAGCATTTTATATCACTTGCCCACAGCGCACGCCGGAGTGACCGGGCTAGCCGTGTTAGCTTTGCTTAGGATTAGGCCAAATACACGTCTGTGCGCTGCTCTCTCACAATCTGGCAAGTGTCAAACAATCTAGGAAAATATTTACACGTGATAAGACGCAGATAACAATCCGCTACTAAGTATATAAGACATGTGTGGTGTTAACAGTCTTACCCACGTTGATTTATTCAGAGAACACGTATAGTTGCTCTGGGTTAAACCGCCGTCAACTACAGTAACTGAGACTGTACAGTCATAAAGTACCAGTTTAACAGCTCCAGGTGGCTAATGCACAATGAAAAATAAACACAATAAACAGTCCGTGTGTGGCCAGAAGTGACATTTATTAATGTAAATGTAAAAAGAGCGAAATATCCGGTAAAGAGCACGTAACTTACCTCATATTTGTGTCCGATGGGATTCTGCCTCTCTGTGCTGAGTTCAGACAGGAAGTCTGATCCAACCGGTGGGCGGGTGCAGTTGTTTGATTGACAGTAGATGGAGCCAAAAGCAAGCGCACTGACACCATCTGATTAGCATATCGTACCTGACGCAGTGTTGAAGGAATAACACTTTACTACGTGCCAAAAAATGGAGGTAATATATGATCTGTGCTCACGATCGCTGTAGATAATTTTAAACACGTTCAGTTCCCATTGGGACATTATTTTGCTGCGAGAATGTATTTTCTTTCCGTAAATATTACCTTTCACCTAATATCTACGCCAATGAGAAAAAGACATCGTTGAAAGTGTCAAATGATTGACGCTGAGACTTGTCCATTCATTGAGCGGGAAACGGATTAAGTGGGCAGGACACGCAAATGGGGCGGAGTCTCGCGTCCATCTTTAATGTCCAGTGCTGAGGAGGCTGACGAGAAGAAAAAAAAACAGTACATATTGAGTAAAGGAAGATTTCGATCGTAGCGTTGTAATTTTAACGAATATCGTCCATATTTGCAAAAATAAGGTAGAGGAGAATTGTGTTTTTAATATGAGTGGAGTCTAAATGTGTGTGTGTGTTGATGTGATCAGGCTAGGTAGGTTAGCATTTGTGTTACCCAAACCCATCAGCTAGTATAGCGTTAGCGGGGCGCGTTCCAATACGAGTGCTTGATTTGGAAGAGGAACTCCGTGTCAAATTGCTCGGGGTTTTTTTCCTCCACATTTTTACTATAACGCTGGGTTCGTATTGAAAATTGTGATGTTGGGCACTTGTGGTACGCGTGTATTCTCGGTCACTCGTGTTCATATTAAGAAAGTTTAACTAATTAGAGCTTTCAATAGAGTTTGACATCTAGTATTTTCACTAGAATGGTAAGTTCCCTCATAATTTTTGGTGCTAAACGTTTCAATTAGTTTATTCTGCTGCCTGTGTTTGACAACTGGAAGGTTTCCACGTGTGTGCGTCTCCTCCTAAAATTATGCTGTGATTAGAAGACTTGGATATTGTGTGGAAGCCTTTGATTGGGATGTTAACCTTGCGCAGTTAATTGTATAATGTGCAGCTGAAGTGTTAGCAAAATACGAGCTTTTGTCCTAAAATTAAGCCTTAGCCATTGTGTGGATCTCTGGTGATGCCAAAACGGTCAGAACGGTAGTTGTTTTCGAATTACAATGCGTGCAGTTCGTGCTTAGATTTCTGTAGTTCTGTGATTCTGTAGATTTCTGCCCACGGGCTGAGCGCTCTTATTAGAACACAGTGGCGTGTTTTGGGACGCGGCCGTAGCTTCATGCTTAGCGAGACAGCCATTAGCTGCCTTATGCATATTTGTAAATTTCATAGCGATTGAAGTGTAACGTCAATTATTGAATGCATAAATGAAACCTAGGGCGAATTATGGATCGCGCCGATCTGTTCTGTGTTTACTGAAGCACTGCGAAGCCAGAAAGCAGAAGAGTGCCGCTAGCTCGCTAGCTAACCCCTGTTATTCAGAGAGCTAAGCTAGTTCGCTAACGTAAACATGCTAAGCTAAAGTCGCTGTGTGGACCAGACTGGTAGATTTGACAACACAGATTTTGCTATTTAACTGAAAGTGTGATGATAACTAAATGTTTGGTCTGTTATGAGCTCTGCTCTATACTGACTTAATCACTTAAGCAATTCTAGCTTTGTTAATAAAGCAAGTTAGTGTCCCTTTAGCTAGCTAGAGGAAAAACTTACTTACCTGCACTAATACAGTAAATGCACATTGCATGCTTAATATCAAGTTTCTGCTCAAATTATCTTTTTTGTCATAAGCATTGCATTTTAAGTGGCTGTTGATTGCATCCTTTCCATGTGTTTTACTATGCACTGAAATTCAGCCTAATGTTCATTAAAGAAATACACATTTCTTGTTTTTCTTCTTCATTCCAGTGACAGAAGGTATGAAGACAGTATCATAGCGAAGCCATGGCTGACAAGAGAAAACTCCAAGGTAAAACCATTATGATTGGCAACTGTCACTGAAGTATTTTCTTCATGGGTTGTGCTGTTTGGAATCTGAATATTTCATCCATAAAAAATAAATAATTTACAGGTGAAATAGATCGGTGTTTGAAAAAAGTTGCAGAGGGTGTGGAGCAGTTTGAAGACATTTGGCAAAAGGTGAGATTTCTACACGTAAACACTACAGTGGTCAAAATGCGCGCAAAACAAAGCACGAAACCTGAAAGTGATTACCCTTATGTTGATGTCATTTGTAGCTTCACAATGCGGCAAACGCCAACCAGAAGGAGAAATATGAGGCTGATCTTAAGAAAGAGATTAAAAAGCTCCAGGTGAGGAGAAGAATAGTGTGGGTCTGTCTCTGAGATGGAGATTGACTGTTTATTCATCTCATGACTAGCTGCACTTCAGCTCTACACACATTTGACAGCTTGTTTTAAATGGAGGAATACGGATGGAAAGAGTTTGTTACCACCAGCTTTCACTGTTTAGACCTAACTGTGCCCCTAAACTTTTCTCTCCTAGCGACTACGAGACCAGATTAAGACATGGGTGGCTTCCAATGAAATCAAAGACAAACGGCAGCTAGTGGAAAACCGAAAACTTATTGAGACGGTAAAAAAGATTATACTGCATGGTATTCTCTCTAGTGTTTGTAATTGTAGTGTGTGTGTGTGTCAATGACTAAAATGCTGACACCGTGATTAGACTTCACCAGCATTATAAATGCACTTAAAACATTTTTACATTACTGGAAATATTATTGCTAGTAAACCTACATGTCTTAACCTTCTCATTTGTCTTTTTTTTCCTCAGCAAATGGAGCGCTTCAAAGTGGTTGAGCGGGAGACCAAGACAAAGGCGTACTCTAAAGAAGGGCTCGGCTTGGCTCAGAAAGTGGACCCGGCGCAGAAGGAGAAAGAAGAGGCCGAGCAGTGGTTGACGGTAACTTGCTGCTACCTGTTTACTACCTATCAGTGACCTGTATGTAAGTAGAGCAAAAATATATGCTGCTTTTATTCTCCTCTTGTCATTTGCAGAACACAATAGACACACTAAACATGCAGGTGGACCAGTTTGAGAGTGAAGTGGAGTCTCTCTCTGTTCAAACGAGGAAGAAAAAAGGGGACAAGGAGGTCAGTTGTAATGCAGTTGCTCATGGCATACCAACTGACTGATATTTATAAAATGGTGTTAATGTGTTGCTGTAGCATCATTGTGCATAAATGCATTTGGGCTTGAACATCATTACATATTACCTTGTTTAATACCACAGTTTAGCCCAGATAATAAAGAACAGGCTTAGGCTTAATATTAAGTATGTAATGTGTGTTTGTGTGTTATTCAGAAGCAGGATCGTATTGAGGAGCTGAAGCGGTTGATTGAGAGACATCGATACCACATTCGCATGCTGGAGACCATCCTGAGGATGCTGGATAATGACTCTGTTCAGGTGGAGGCCATCCATAAGATAAAAGATGATGTGGAGTACTACATTGACTCCTCGCAGGACCCCGATTTTGAAGAGAATGAGTTCATCTATGATGACCTGGACCTGGAGGACATACGTAAGTTTTTGTGGAGTAGAGTAAGTGTGTATCAGAATTTGGCCTGAAACCTTAAAGGCAAAAGTTGAGGCACAATGGTTGTATATCACATGTTGGCTTTCCAAGCTTTGTACAGCTAAACATCGACACCTTCTCCTCCTCTCTCTAGCGCCGTCTCTCATGGCCACTTCTCCGCAGGGACACAATGATGAGGAGATGTTTCTCCAGTCCAGCAGCACTCCCACCTCCACCACCTCGTCTTCCCCCATTCCTCCATCTCCAGCCACAGGCACCAACGTAAGCCCCTCTGATTGCTTCATGTCTTCCATTTTCTTGAGAATGACATTTTTTTTGAAGAGTTTTAGAATTTTTATCTAATTCTATATTAGACCCACGTTGTGCAACACACAAGGGTGTATATGCACTTAATTTTGGTCTGATGTGTGTGTGTGTGTCCTTCTCTGTTTCTGTTAGGAGAACTCTGAAGAGGAGAAGAAAAGAGGACGGTCTACAGACAGTGAAGTTAGTCAGGTGGGACCCGGACACTAACATCACCATAATTATAATAATGTGGACAGATGTTCGTTTTGCACTTACCTTGCTCTTTTTTCTTTTGCACCCCCATCCCCAGTCTCCTGTGAAGAACGGCAATCCCTCGCTCTCCTCTTTCTCTTCATCCACCTCCTCAGGGTTTTCTTCCTCCTCTTCCCTTGTATCCATGGCTACTGTCGTTGGTGGTGGCACAACAGCGGTCTCTGGGGGTGGCGGCCTCCTGGGCAGCTTTAGCAGTGCAGTGCAGCAACACCCCCCACAGTCTCAGCAGCAGCAGGCGCAGGCCAAACTCTCGTCCTCCTCCGGGCCGTCCAACAACGCCCCTAGCCCACCCAGCCACCCAAGTCTACCTGCCTCCACAGCCCCTTCTTTGCCCAGCTCAAGCACCCCAGGCATGGCCACCTCAAGCTCACAATCCCAGGCCTCCACTGTGCCTAGCGCAGGTGGATCAGGCCTGGGTCTGGGCCTGAGTCTGGGTCTGGCAAAAGGGGGTGTGACGGTGACCAGCAGCAGCAACAGCAGTAGCATGGCTCAGATGCCTGGGCTTGGCTTGGCAGGGATGCCCAGCTCACATAGCACCATGGCAGGCCTTTTGTCTGGCTCGACTCCCGCTCCGTATGCCCAGGCGGCGGCAGGTGGCACTACAAGTAGCGCCCCTGGTGGACCTGTGGGGAATAGCAGCAGCAGTGGGAGTGCAGCAGTGGCAGTAGGAGGGACCGGAACAAGCACGAGCGCATCTACTAATGGCACGAGTGCAGGGGCAGGGCTGGGGCTGCTTGGCTCCAGTCCTGGGCACGGAAGTCTCAGTGGGGGGATTCTGAGTCTGGTGCCTGGGCAAGCACCCCTTCAGGGACCTCCGCAGGTACCCATGAGCCCTGTGGGCACGGTGCCAGGAGGCTCTGCAGGTGTAGGGGTGTCCGGTGGAAACGGAGGTAGTGCAGTACCAGGAGGAGGTGTTGGGGGGAACATGGCTCCTGCCAGACCGCCCAGTGTTTCCCAGAATGGAACAAGTGAGTGGTCTCAGACCTTTGGCTTTATCCCTTCTCTAAACAAATATGTAAATGTATTTATAGCATATATAGCATATTTACATTCACTTCAGTGTTTCATTCTGTTAAAAAAAACATTTTCCCAAGGAAAAAGAATGGATGAGAATAACTTTTCGTCCAATTTAAGTCAAAATAAAAGTTATTCTCTTAAATATAAAATTATAATAAAATTCTTAGAATCTACACTTTAACCAGTTTCTCTGCTTGTTTCTTTGAGCTGCTTCTATCACCAGCAATAACTGCAATGTCTTCGAGTGAATGGAAATGTTTCTCTAATTTAAGTCCCTATGGATTTTTAAAGACCCTCTAGCTTACAGCGCAGTGGTGGCAGACAGCAACTCGGACTCCTCTCTCAGCAGTGCCAGCCAATCCCAGAGCAGCCAGACCTCTTCCACCAGCTCATCATCAAATCAAAAGTGAGCTTCGTTTATTGCAATCTCAAATATACATTCGCATTTGGTTTGCGTATATCAGACTTTGTCATGCTCCTTCTCTCTCACAGCCTGGATAATGGCCCTAGTCTACTGAGCTCCATCACTCTGCCCCCCTCCTCCCAGTCGCCTTCTTTTTCAGACAGCACCCCCGGTGGCGGGAGTTTGCTTAATGGGCCACACTCCTACACACCTAGCACAGAGGCCATAAAGGTTAGAATTCAACTTTCAGACTTCTTGCTTACAAAGTTATCCCTGAAATGGGGGATTTTGTACCATTTTTTTTATTAAACTGTTCTAGCTTGTACCATTGCTTACTATGAAAAAGTGATGCTGTGTAACAGGGATCATCAGTTTTGGTACTGGAGAATTCTCTCTACTCATATACACCTGAACATAGTTAATTTCCTCGTTTAGTAGCAAATGCAGGTAAATTAACTGTGCTGGCCTCCAGCCCTCCTGGACCAGAATTCATGATTCCTGTTGTAGTATGTGCATCATAGTGTGTGTGTCTTATCAGTGAAATGTTGTGTCCTGCTGTGTTCAGATAACTTTAGTCCCTGTGTTTGTCCCTGCGCCTCCACTGCAGGCTCCAGAGCCTCTGAGCTCTCTGAAAGCAATGGCTGAGAGGGCAGCTCTGGGATCAGGCCTAGATGGAGAAATCCCATCACTTCATCTTACTGACCGAGGTATTGTTTTACATTTCCCTTTTAGATGAGTTTAGTTTTTGGTGCTCTGCATTTACCATACTAGTAAGTTCGGGAAATATTCCTAACATATTCCTTAAGATTTGATTAAGGAATCTCACAGATCAAATACATTTGAACATAGATGGCTGTTTCTTTGTTATGGCACATTGGAACTTTGCAAATAGGGAACTCAATAAAAACTGATCAGCATAAATTTACACAATTTACCCACACGTGTTTTGGCTGCACGTTTGTAATGGTTCTACGAGGCTAATAGACTTACTGACAAATATACGATTTATAGCTAAAAACATAGTAACAGCTTTCTTGAATCCTGCATGTTGTGTGCAAGTTTGTTATTATAATGTCTCTATTTATGTGGTGCTATTTCAGACCTGTTTCCAGGGCCCCCTGCCCCTCCTGTGACACCGGCAGCCCCTCAACCTGCAGTAACCGAGGTTAACCTCCCACCCTCGCTGGGGGCATGTCCTCTAGGTCCCACCCCCCTCTCCAAAGAACAGCTCTACCAGCAAGCAATGCAGGAAGCGGCCTGGACACACATGCCCCATCCTTCCGACTCAGAGAGGATCAGGTGTGAGCACGCAGTCCCTCTGTTTAACTTGACATACTGTGGTCTACTCATTTAAAGAGTAAAGACAGTGTGGTTAACTCTTGTGGTTTGATGTATAAATGCAGTTAACAGACATGTACCAACTTCCCTTAACACACTTCAGAATGGCCTTGGGGAATTAATGCGGTTGATTAGCGAAGACTAACCAAAAACCAGTGTGGTTTGGTGATCCAATCTGATTTGGTTCTCCTTGTTCTTGCACCTACAGGCAGTACTTGATGAGGAATCCCTGTCCTACGCTGCCCTTCCATCACCAGATGCCCCCTCACCATTCAGACTCCATAGAGTTCTACCAGAGACTGTCCACTGAAACACTCTTCTTCATTTTCTACTACTTGGAGGTGAGTGAGTGAGTGAGAAAGAGATAGATATAATGTGTGTGTGTGGATGTATGTATGTGTATGTGAGGCTACATCAGGGTGGGCTAGTGTCCTTCACAGTTCGTGACTCTCCAGTTCACAAAAACCTTGTCAGTTTTAGCGGGTGTGTAGAGCAGGAAAACACCAAACTATTGGGGCCCTCCAGGACCGTAGTTCACCACCTCTGGGCTGTATACCATGATTTGGTCAATGCTGAAGAACACATTGTTCCACCTTAGTCAGCGATCACATTGTAAAATCAAATCCAACTAATCTAACAGGATTTTTCTGTAAAGCTGCATAGCGTCCCTCATGAACATTCCTGGTCTCTCCTCTTTCACCAGTTTTGACTTTGGGTTATTTGGGTGAGAGATTGTGTTGTGAATCACCGCCTAGCTGAGCTGCTTGAAGAAAGTGTGGCTACTCAAACTGAACATTAGGTGCTTGTTCTTGTGTGAACTGTGTGTTCTAGGGGACAAAGGCGCAATATCTGTCTGCTAAAGCTTTGAAGAAGCAGTCATGGAGGTTCCATACCAAGTACATGATGTGGTTCCAGAGGCATGAGGAACCCAAGACCATCACTGATGAGTTTGAGCAGGTGACAACTCTGCAATTACTCAAAATTGTTTTTTATATATATATATATATATATATATATATAGTCCTGAACTTTAGCTCACGTTTGACAGCCAAGAACACAAAGAGCTATTACTCTGAATGACTGTGCTGTTTGTAAAAAAATCAAAGTTGAAATAAATAACATTTATGTTTTTGAATATATGACCACTGTAGACAATGCTATACAGGTCTTGTTTCTCCAGTGAAGCAGATCCCTGTCCAGGTTGTTGTGACTCATGTGGTTCTTCTCTGTTCTTCCTGTAGGGCACGTACATTTACTTTGACTATGAAAAGTGGGGCCAGAGAAAGAAGGAGGGTTTCACATTCGAGTACAGATACCTGGAGGACAGAGACCTACAGTGACAGACAGACAGACTGACAAACAGGCAGAGAGAGACAGAAATTGCTACGACAACTGCTGCTGTTGACATTCCAAGGTTGAACTCCATGTTATGGTTAGAGCAGGATGTAATGTAGGCCTTTTTCTTTATAAGAGAGAGTGAAAGTGTGCAAGATAGTTGGAGAGAAGGGGTCGAGTGCCTGTTTACATGCAAACATTTTAAATATTACGTTGTTCTCCCTCCCCCTTATTTCTGTTTTAATTGAACCCCCCCCCCCGTATCACATAACCAAGGAGGAAAAAGGAAAGGAATGATTGGAAACCCGTACAAACACATCCTATATGTAGATTCTTCAGTGGAGTGCTGCAGTAGCCAGTATTAGAAAGCCTCAACCTTTTAGATCCTGACCTGGATGGATAAACAGGCACTATGCGAGCTCTTATCTAATGCATTTATGATTAGTAGTTGATCTAGGCCCCTCGGGGAGAGTAGGCATTGTGATTTTTGCCTTGCGAGATAACGAGTCGACAATTAAATTGCTATGCAATTGAACTCTTCTCGGCCTCCCTCCTTGTACCACCACCTGAACGTGGTTTTATTAGACCGTAACAGATGGCGTTGATATTGAAGTATTGTTTTGTAGCATCTATCTCGAGTGTAATTCGCAAGCTGAAGGGCTCGAACCTTTCAGCCAGATGACTTGCGTGTAATTTGTGTCTGTTTAATATGGCATGAACGATCTCACTTAAAAAAAAATCTAATAAGAGAAATATTAAATATGTAAAGTTAAAAGCTTTATATTTTGTTTCTTTTAGGTTGTTTGTGGCTTTTTTGTCATGTGGAAGTACTAGAGCACATTTTCCCAATCCTTTAAGTTTTCCATCTCAAAGCTCCCTTACAGATTCCTGTTCCCAGTTTTGGTCAGTTTTCACCAAAATTAAGTCATTGTTCCCATGTCCTCCATGTTTTGCTAGATGCTTCTTCTACACCCCAACCCCCCCCACCACACACACACACACACACACACACACACACACACACTTTCCCCAATTATCATTTCATGTTTTATTTTATATAATTTTTTTTAAGAGGGGAAGAACAGCAGTGTATTCAAACGACTAAAGCTACAATAACTGACCAGAATTTGGAAAAAAAAAGTCAGCACAAAGACTGAACACATGCAGCTGATCTGTGAATTTTTCTCTAGAAAACCTGTATAAATTTCGTTTTCATCCTTGCCTTTTGGACATTGTCAGGACAACATGGCACATGCCCTTTAGTAAGGCTGAGAGGGGGGGAGATTGTAAAATTTCAATAAAATACTTTTGTGAAACAGACTCCTGCTTCCTGTCTTAAGACAATTGTGGTGTGTGCTGGTTAGAGGAGAGCAAGACTTCACACATAAGGGTAAAATAGTGCATGGATTTACGTAGTTAGACGGGTTTATTTAGAACTTTATTTTAGTTTTTCTCATTTCCATATCAAGGTCATCTTGGAATTTTAAACATCAGACATATAATCCTTTAGATTCTCCTTAGTCCTTTTTTTGTACTGTAAAAATAGCTTTTCATCACAGTGCTTTACGGAGTTGTACACACACATTTTACCAATGGTAATATGGCACTGTCTGAAGGCATGTTAGCCAGCCTGAATTACAGCTTTCCCATGGCAGGGTAGTGGAACGCTGATGGGGCTCAAACAGGTGTATTGCATTGTTTGCATCACGTTATCAGAATTTAAGCAACCAACTAACCTTCAGCCTGGTGGAATTTGGGTCAAGTGTATAACATTTTTACTTCTATTGGATGCAAAGTCACTTTCTCAGGTTGAAGGTAAGCCTCAAGTCACCAGCGATAAACTTACAACTCAGCAAACCATGTAATCACAAGTCTAGTACTTTTTTTTTGTGAAAATATAAACTAGGGTTTAATTTCCAATATAAATCTATAACACCTTACACAAGCAACTTCTACATTTGAATTTTTGCAACCCCTCATGATAAAGGGCTATGGTGAAGCTATAACCACTAATTTTTACAGTGTTCAGTTTGACATATTGAAAAGATCATGACAAGGCTCTTGCTAACTGATGACCAAGCTTTGAGTGTTGAAGAGGTGATGAAACATGGAGACTTTCATCAAATGATCAGGATCCAAGCTCTCTTTGCTAATACTGGATGGAGGCTAAGGGCTGAGGAGTCCTTACATTGTTAGAGCAGCAAAACCCATTGACACAAAAGTTAAGAGTTGTTTCAGATTCCTTGCAATTTAAATGATCTCTGCATTTGTATAAATCCACAACATACTCTAGAAAACAAACTGCTCTGATCTTCGGAAGGAAAAGAAATAAAAAGTTTTATTGAGAGTTTCACTTCTGGTTACAAAAACTACCATTTTTGTTTCACACCAACACATTGGACTGGAGTATAAAGCCATTCCAATACAAATGTTTTCGATGAATGAGAAGGAAGTGTATGTAATGGTCAGACTTACTTAGATGCTTTTCCATTTTTTTTTCATTTTTAACTTAAGTTCACAGTGTGTGTTGGGGGTGATCAGTCAATGAGGATGCTGAGACAGGAGGAGTAACACAATGATTCAGAAGCTACTAATTAAACAAGTGCAAATCTATGAAACTTTAAATCTACATGAATTGTGTGATTCTAAACCTAGAACAGTTCTGTGGTAGCCTTAATTAAATGGCCAATGGGAAGACCGGTGTAATTCTGTGAAATGACTCCAGGCTCATAATTAAGTACTGATAAGCATATGAAAACTGGCCATTACTAGTACTAGCTTATGAAAAATTTAATCTTTGGTCTACACTTCCTTTTTACATCACGGTCAAAGATTTCATGTCATGTGAATTCAGCTATGAAAAAATTATGAACAACAAAATTTTAGCTTGAATTATTTGTGTAGGTCTTCATGAGTGAAGAGAAACTTCAGAGGCAATGGAAACACCAATTAGATAGTTCTGTCAAATTACTTTGCATCTAAGGATTAGATTAGGTACAACAACAACTCCCTCTCCCCTCCACAATTAAAAAAAAATATGCACACCTCAGCAAATGAGAGAAAGAAAAGAAAATCTGGAACACTGGTGCTTACTGTCCTTTGTTCACACATTGTCCTCAATAGTTCCTGGTCAAGTGTGTGCATAAAAGTTTCCCCACCAAGATTTCCTGCTTACACTTTGCCATCTCCCTCTCGCTTGACTTTGAGGAACTCTGCCATATTGGAGAAGTATTTCTGATTGGCCTCAGCCACCTTCTTTTCTGCTGCCTGTGGGTTGACGATTTCCAGACCCTACAGCAAGAGCAAAGTGAAATCACCACCAGAAAACAAGACAACAGCCTTGCAGCCTCATCTGTTCGCTTATACATACTAACAGACTTGTGAACCCATCTAGGTGAGTACTCACATGTCGCCCATCTGTGTATGCATGTACATACCTGTAGTGGGGTAAACGCTACACTGGAGCTTGTTCCTGAAGATCTGTCTCTGACTGTAGACTTTCCACCATAGGTCATGCTCTGCTTCTGTAATGTCCGCTACAAAACCACACAACTATTAACAGACATGCTAATTAAACACAGACATACTTAAAAAAAAAAAATCCATCCAGGGCAATGCACAGGTATTGATATTCCCACTCTGCTCCAAGCTGCTGTTCCATGTTTGAGTGGTGCTAAACAATCAACAAGACAAATACATCAAAAATATTAACAAGAACTACCACATCTCCTCAGTACCTGCAGGGATTTGGAGATTCGGGCCTTGGTGGCATCGTTGACCTGCGCCTGTCTCACTCTGCCACTGCCAGACTTTCCCAGTTGACCCAGACTGAAGCCCAGATCCTCCTGATAGGCATCATCTTCAATCTACAACACACAGAAAAACAAGCTCTCAGCACAGAAGGTGCTCAAAAAGTCGATTAGGGGAGCTCTTCATAAAACACAGCTACAAAAAGAAATGGGGGTGGAACGAAAGCATAGACCCAAAATACAAGGACCACACCAAATTACTTCAAAGATTTGGTCAGAATGTCACTGACCTCTGCAAATGTCATTCTGTTTGCATGTTTCCTGATCTCAGTGAGTCCCAACCGCTCCTTCATTTTACGATACCTGAAAAGAACCATTGCATGCGAGTCAAAATCAGGTGGACAGATGGAAAAACACCCTACACACACCTACACCATACCTTCTGCCCCCTCTCTTCTTCCTTGCAGGGTCCAGTGGTGCCGGAAGGGGCTTCACTTGCTTAACAGGTGGTGGCTCCTGCCACTTATCAAATTTCCGCTCAATTTCCTCTTTTAGGTCATACCCAACCTGCACACAAAAGGGGTTTATTAGCTTTTGTGATTCTATTCTATTCAAAGGCTGTGTGTGAGACGTATTTGCCACATGTGTTTGCTTTTTATATGTGTACACTAAGGTATTAAACTAGTGTGTGTAACAGTACACCCAGCTGGAGAGCAGTGCAGAGCTCTTAACCTTGCCATCAGCACTCTCATGAAAACTGTCCACACGAGCCGCCAGTGTGCACTTGGCGGAGACCAGTCTCGCTGCTTTCCTCCTCAAATCCTGCAGGTACAAAGAGAACACACTGTAGTTAGTCTGTAAGATAAACCAACAATCTTTTTTAAAAGAAATCATTGTACAGATATTGAGAATTTATTGAGAACATTTTTCAGGTTCACCTTCTCTATAATGTGGTTTAGACTTTGCTTTCTTCAATCTGTGTTCTAAAGTCATATACCTTTTGGTTTTTAGGTTACACATTTCATAAAAATAAGACTTAAATGATATGAGAAAATATCATAAGGTTTCTCCTCATATCATCCAGCATGGTACTATAACAATATCAAGTGAGGACTTTTTGTAAGCGTCACTGACCGGAGGAAGAGACTGCACCACATCACAGTGGTAGATGTAGCCAGTGTGAGGGAGCAAAGAGGTGCTGCTGAACCCAGATAAAGTTTTCCTCTGCGCCCCCAACAGCATCAAGTTACATGCTGGCATCTTCGACAGATTAGTCAGCCCCCCAGCAATACCTAAACACAATTTAAAATAAGATTTTAAAACAAGGAGTAATGAAGCATAAGCTGTTTTCAGCTTAACCAGTTTTCACACACTTACCCATGATCTTGGCAGCAGTGGATGCCCCAACTATGATGGACAGATTAGGAGCAATGAATGACATCCTTGATTCCACATACTCATAGATCCTGTGTTTTGACTGGTTGAGCTCAAGAGCCATGTCACAAGCTTCCTCCAAACGCTGGAGTTCCTCCTCACAAAGTAATGTCCTACAAACATTTACATGCACAAATTACTAATGGAGTATGAAGATAATCCACTTATAAAAATAATACACTTCATATTGTACGCTGTAAAAATACAGAACTACACCGTAACAAACATTGTGTAAGAAAAGGGAAGAAAAATAATATCATCGCCTCACCCCTGTGTAGTGGAGGCAGTAACGCTGACCACCATGATGGTAGCGTTGGTCAAGATCTGCTGCAGCGTCTCATTGTTCTTACACTTTTCTAGATTGTTCCCCAATTCCTAAACACACACACACACACACACACACACACACTTTTAGCAAGTTTAATTTTTCCCATATATCCCATTACCACACGTATTCATCCAAAATTAGTCCAGTCCGAAGTCTGCTTTGTATACTGCACTAGGGCTACAAGCCTATGTAGCTAATAAATAGTGGGCGCTCTCATAAAAGTACACCATATGTTTTATGCATAAGCCAAACTAAAGAAGCAAACTTAAGACACCATGTACGTCTTGGTCAGTAAATTACAACTGGGGCAAAATTGTGAAAGTTTAATTTCTGGTTGAACCACTTCCTTGATGTATAGCTTGTTGCATACAATTCCACCGTCTGCTACATAGCCCTTATTTCAGACCAAACTGCTTACCTTCACTGTTCTAATGTAGTCCAGGGAATTGGGAACCAGTGACTCCAGCTCTGGAAATCTCTTTGAGTATTTGTCACGAACAAATTTGTGAATGATATCTGAAAAACAAAAATAAACAAAAAAATAAAGTGTTGAGTTGTAGTAGCTCAGGAGTTGTGGATGCTATGCTTAATGATACAATTCTGCAGTACAATTGCCTAATAAAGCTGTTCCAATTACCCTCCAGCCTTTGGCAGACATTCTACTCATTAACACACATTGTAAGAAAAATATAAATAAATAATTGTCTTAGCCATTAAATTAAAGCGGGAAGCCACATCAAACAAGCCAGACTCACTCAATTCATTATCGATTTCCACAGTCAGGTTGTTGGCTGCAACGATGAGCCTGTATTCAGGGTCCGCCTCCACAGGGCCAGACACTGTAAGCAGAGAAGTTAATTTATAAAAAGTGAGGGCTTGTATTCAATTCACACCTCAATATGGACTTCAGGCAGCTGCTACTTACCGTCCGTATTCTTGCGTGGATTCCCTACATACTGAGCAATCTTCTCCATGATGTCAGCAAACTGCAAAAGCACAATAAGCTATACATTTTAGAGACTGAAGGAGAGAGATGGTCAGCTGGAGTATTAATCATTAAGGTACTGACTGATTTGCTGTTCCGTAGTTTTGCTATGGACGTCACGCTTTCAGCCCCACTGTAGTCCAGCTCCATCTCCTCCGGTATGTCCTCCAGGCCTCCATTGGCTTCCCTCTCTCTTGCCTCCCCATCACTCTCCTCTCCTTCCCCGCCCGGGTACAGTCCATCCTCGCCTTCATCTCCTGCTTCTTCCAAATCTGCCAGCAGCTCATCTGCTAAAGACATCCTTGTGGACAAAAACACCAGAAATAAGCTGTTATTTATGGGGCTATAGTTTAAAGGCACCTATTGTTTATGTTTGCAAAAGTTAAATAAAAAAAAAACAGATGTACCTAAAAAAGTGGCCAGTGAGTGTATATTGCAGCTGGTCATAAACTAAAAGCCCCCCCCAAAAAAGTATTTCCTTGCTCAAATACAGCTGAAAATACCATTAACTCACGGTTTTAAAAACTAAAGCCCAAATTCTGGCAGAGAAAAGTTCCTTAATTTGTCTTAAATATCATCATGCGTTAGTGTTTTATTATTATTGCTGCTATTTAGTGAGGGCATTAACGATCAACCATCACTACCAACATGTAAATGTGGGGAACGCCTTGTAACCCCTTGTAAACACAGTGACCCACAATAAACGAAACAAACACACAAACGGACTCAAACTTATTTATTATTGTAAACGACTATGTTTGAAGACTTAGCTCAGTAAACTTGGTAATAAGATGAACAAACCTCACTTTTTAGATGTAAAGGCTAAATATTTTAAGGCTCAGCGCTTAAACTGAGTATTTTAAATAAAAGCGTTTTATTTTGGTAAACAAGTTTATAACCAAGTAGTAATGTGGAGCTGCTGAAGGTCAGTTACACGGGCAGCAGTTGAGTGAATGACTGAAAAAAACACTGTACACGAGTCACCAACCAAACCGGCGACACTGGAGGAGATTAACGAAGGAAACTGTTCATTTTCATGCTACAGAAGTATTTCTACTTACCTCTTAAAATGTCCCTAGTTTTTACACTAGTTGAAGGCGCTTACAACAATCGGCACAAATGCGAGAGTGAATTAAAATGGCCAAAATAAGTGTTTTCTAAGTGATTCCAGGTCCTTTGCAAACAACGCACAGTTCTCGTTTCGGGCGCGCAGTAAACGCGTCACTTATAGCGGGCCGCTCGCATGGCTTTGTGGGAAATGTAGTTTCCCATACGGGCCGAAACGTGAGACAATACAATTCTAAATACAATTTTAAATTAGTTTCTACAATATTGTATGCTCATAATATTCAAAATATACATTTTTTATCTATATTGATCTTAAAAATCCAATACAGCAGTGTATTATAATCCAGTACAATTTATTTTCATCAAACAGTTCATTAAATGTTTCACAGTTTTAATGTGTTTTTTGTCTTTAATCTCCTCATGTTAAGCAGAACCTTAAGAAATCTCGCAATGAAACAGACGCCGAAAGCGATTTTACAAATGATCTGGTTCACTGTGGACATCGACTGACCATCAAAATAATATGAATAAACAGGTAGATCAGCCCATAGCCACGTGTGCTGACTTCTTTTCACTCCATGCTTGGCAACAGTAACTGCTTTGAACATAAATAATGGAAAGAACATGTCAAATACACTTAAAAATAACATTTAGAAATAGACACACTAAATGACAAATAGATACAGAATAACATCTATAAATAGATAAATAATATAAAATATTTCAGAGCATTTATACTCATGGAAATATCTGTCTTTATTCAATGATATGGATGAAGCAACTTATTAACAGAATGCACAACATCCAAAACAATTAATGCAAAGTAAATGTGCAACTGTTGCAATTATACAGTTAATCAGACACAGAACTGAATAAATAAGTAAATAAATATACAATAAATTAATCAATCAATAAATACAGAAATAAATAATAATTTGCAATAAAAAATACAGTATAAAACATAACAGTAGGTAGCAGTTTTTTTTCGTGCATTCTAAAATACAACTAAAATAAATGGTTCTAAAATGAGTTTATACACTGCTGTAGTTTCACTATTCATTTGTACAAATACTAGCACTGAACTGTTAGATAGGGAGGGTGGGTTTGCCCTCTCGGGCCTACAAGGACGTCTGACTGCAATGAGAACAAATTTACAATGCCAATATTTCTATTCAAGCTCACAAATAGACAGGTACTGGTCAAAGAAAGTGCTTCCTCTTCTGTATAAGAGGATTGGAATACAAATGTACTTCAAGAAGCCATGAAAATAGAGCAGTTAAGCTGGTACACAATAAGACTCCCATTGCATAGCCGTAAACTCCACTTCAGGTTTTACATAGCTCCAGGCTGCTCAGCTTTAGAGATTCCTGCTTTGCACAGAATGGACCAGCTCCTGCAGCAAAATAAAACCTGGAATATCTCCAGCCTTGAAAACAGGAGTCTTTCTTTATCGGGATTTAAAAAAATAACCTCCAGAAGTCACCATTGTTTCAATGGCTGCAGAGAGAACTCTGTCACTCCAGAGAGCTACATTTTCTCCAGGTTTGTGGGAAGTGTGGGTCACACCAAATGAGGGTCATCAGCAGGGCTTACAGTGAAGCGTGATGATGGGACTGAATTAACAGCAGTGGGAGATCTTGGCTTCACTTGGTCTTTGTTTTTGCCAGCCTTGTGATTGCTCGACCCTGATGAGAAAAAGCATATCTGAACATTGTGTTCCTTCTGTCCCACATTAATGTTCTAATAACAGACTGTATATTTATAGTGCAACTATCATTCAACTCCTTAAGCTATTGCCTTAGCTGAACTTCACAATAAAATCCTAACTTCACAGTAGGTTATGTGAAGTTGACCAAATAACACTCAAGGGTTAAGACAATAATAATAACCATTATTATTATTATTATTATTATTATTATTATTATTATTATTAATCTACTCTACATGTCATGCAAAAGATACTTTAGTTCCTAAAATAGACTTGGTGGAGCTTTGAAGTGCTTTGCACTCCAAGAGGTGCTGAAGAACATAAGCATCTAAATTTAGTGCTTATTTGTAAAAAAAAAAAATAAATAATAATAATGTAACTTGTATTCAGTCTAGAGCTTAAGAGATCTGCTTTTATAGTAGCGGAAGTGCAATGAAAAGAGGGCAGTTCTCAAAGAGTAGATAAATATGTTTGTGTAAACATTCAAATTGTAAAAATGTGCTTCAGTTCTTTAAAATATTCCAAAGATCTGCATATTCTGAGATTCTGATTTTGTATGAACATAAAATTGATTAAATAAATTCTGAAAGTGTTATGTGATAAAATGATCTGACAAGCCAGTATACAGATTATACTCACCAAGTCCATCGAAGTGAGCAGGCTTTCCAAGAGGTGATGGACTTGTAGGTGCAGAGCTAGAACTCAGCTCATTAGTGGGAGTTTCCTGTAAGATAAGATTGGCAGGTGACTGGCAAGTGTACAAGGATGTTTGACTGCAATGAAAACAAATTTACCATGAAAATATTTCTTTTCAACCTCTGGTCAAAGAGCTAACAACAGAAACCTAACAGCTTTAGGACTCTTCAGGTTTTTTTTTTAGTTTCCTTGACATGTTTTAGACTAAACAGTTGGTGAAAATGTGATTGGTCTCCTTCCATACCTGATCAAAAAGATAAACAGTGACATCATCGAAAAAGGACACATTCCTTCCATGGTCCCGGTTATCTTTGTCCACAGGTTCCTTCGGGGATTTTAGCAAACTCCGCAGACCTACTCGCTTGTGAACATCTGTTTCTGTGACAATTATAACTTTCCTGGAGGACTCATCCTCTTGTTCCTCTTCCTCATCTTCTTCAGGATCACTTCCAGCTGAAATTCCCCTCCTCCGACCAATTCTGTGGTCGCCCCCATCCCAGAATCCTCCTTTAGGACCAGGAGAGAGGGGGAGTGAGAGTGCCAGTGGAGGAAGAGAGAGGGAGAGGCGGGCCAATTTAGCTGGAAAAGAAGATGATGAAAATGGAAGCAGTGATGAAGATAAGCAAACTGAATGAGAGATGTAGCAGTGTTAAAACTCTCACATCCGAACACACTGCAATACTGAAGAATTGTCATAATACAGTTTGTCACAATATCAGCCACCAAAAATTTTTGCAAGTGACATCTGAGCCAAGTGTAAATACAAAAGTATTAAATCTAAATGAGTAGTAAATCTGAATGATACTCTTCAAATAACTAAGAATTCTGACAAGGTGAGATTTTAGTGCCTTTTTCATTCAATGTGTGTAACCAACTGACATTTAACTCTCATTTCCACACAAAACGTTAAATCAAATTCTGTGTCATTGCAGAACTCATCTCAAATAAGATCAATATAACAATAATGTATATTGTTATGATGAAACTGATCCTGGCAGTTCTGTTTTATCCCATAAGCAACTGATATTAAAGGTACCCTTCATAGCTTGGTTTGCAACAGGCAGAGAGGGTGTGACTTCAGGCTGTTCCGTCACTGCCAGTGTCTCTGTTTCTACTTCAGAATCTTCACTATTAGTTAAAACTGGGCTTGAGGGCACTGCCTCCCTTTTACTGTAAAAAAGCAAACTGAAGTCAGTACATGCAAAATTGTCAAATTGTAAGTGAACAGGTATAAAAGAGATAAAATGGTGCAGTGTAGAATGCTCTATCAATTATACAAAAGATGTATAAATTCTAAATTCATTATTGATTTGATGTTTATTGTGTTATTTTATTTATCAATGTATCCTCAAACATGCCCTGATAGTGCCTTTAACTCTAGTATTTAATGACATAAGTAGCTGGCTTAATGCTGGGCATTGCAATGTAAATGCCCATATAAACTTGCACATAATGTACCACTCAGTTTCCTGGGATGGCTTTTCCCTGGTAACATCATTCTCAGTAGCAATGCTGGTATCTCCCCAGGGACGCAGAATGACACTATCGGTGAGGGTAGATCCCCAGAGCACATTGGTTTTGACATTCTCACTGAGGGAATACTGTAGTTTCTCTTCACAAACCTTAAAGAATAATGTGAAACTGTTACCATACAAAAAAGATCAGTATACTACACTATAATGTAACATTATTTCATTCAAGTCACTCAAATTGAGTTTTAGGGATGGCTGTCATTATTCAAATGTAGATCATTATAAATAAAATATGTAATTAACATATAAACCACATATTGGTTTTAAATGGTTCTTTGTTGGTTGTAGAACCACAAAGAAAGTTGGGACACAAGCAGCTGACATTGCACCTCATGTTAGTAGCTACACAATTAGCAATGTTTTGTTTTCTTATTCATAAAAACACATTATGAAGAGGTCAATATAAAAAATCCTTGATTTCTAAATATTATTTATTTTAAAATGTGGATAGGCAAATAGCAAAAAGAGCTTAATAATCTCTAAAAAATATATACTTGAAATTTCATGTATAATTTTTCCATTCACCTGCATCATTAGCCCATTTTTCGTTTGCATTTTTGACAGTGATCGTTGAGCCTTGGTGCCTTCACTTGAATGACATGGTGAGATGGTTGAGGAGACATTTACTGCCATTTTCTTTTCCAGTAAATGTGGAGAACCTTCTAGAAAGTTTGGAGAGCTCTTGTCATTGTCCTCCAAGCCTTGCAAATTTGCCATAGAAATATCTGAAATTCCATCAACGTCTTCTTTCAGGTCAACTCTTGTCTTGCATTCTGAAGTCTCTGAGTTGCTCTGGCCTTCCTCTGTATTGGCACTCTTTTTTAAAGTTTGAAGCAGTTCCAAGTTTCCCAAGAAGAGATCTCCAAGAATATCTTCATCTCCTGAAATGCAGCACAGTTTCTCTAGCTTTTCAAAATCCTCCAAGGGCTCCTCATCTAAATCCTTCCACTCTGAGATCAGCAACTCTGGGATGGAGTTCAAGGAGCTCTGAGTGACTGGCTGATGAGACATGCTATTTCTGTCACCGATGCAGTCCGACACCAGGTGAGTCTGATTTTCAGTGATTAATGACATGTGCGTTTTTTGTCCTAAATTTGCTGTAATCCCTTTGCAGTGAGTGTTAGTTGAGCATTCTATATCAAACTCATCTAAGGAATCAGCATTATTAGAGAACACTAATAGACTTTCTTCTTCTATCCCATCAGGCCAGAGCTGATCAGCTGTACTTTGTAAATTTGCATTAGACTTAATCTCTATATGATGCACTGTGTTTGGGAAATTGTTTGAGCTTTGGCAGTCACTCATCCCTGCATGCTGAGTAACATCACAGTCTGATATCTCAACAGACACAAAGGCAGGAGAGCAGTACTGGACATTGCCTGTATGGACAGCACATGGTTCTGATTCAGAGTTAACAGTGAGACTGGGACAAGGCTGATCTGATCTGTTTTTTTCCTCTCTTTCCCTGTTTGGCAACTGGCAGTGATTTTCAATGTCCTTATGATCAACTTGACTATTGCAACAGTCTGTGCATGATGAAGTTAAGTGAGTTGTAATAGCGGTATTAGCTGTGCCGGCTGAGTTTTCCATTTCTACTGTGGATGGAATGACGATCTCATCACTTTCAAGTGGTGCTGTGACAAAGTTGTTGTGAACAGAATGAGGTTCATTCTGATTTTTCATACTTTCAAATCTCACAAAGTCATTAAACAAGGTAGAGTGATTAACACAGTCTGTTTCTCCTGCCTCATTCTCTGTGTTAAGAATGTTTGCTGATTTGTTGAAGTTCTGGTTTCCATCATCATTCAAAAAGTCATCTTCATCCGCTTCATTCTGTATATACACCTTGGAAACTGGGGCACTACAGTTTATCCTTTCCACACCATTAAACTGTGGGAGACGTTCTTGCTCTGGGTTCTCCAGATTATCTACATCCACTTTTACACTATTAATTTCATGTCCTGCTGCTCCATTTTCCATGTCAGGATTCTCAATGTTTTCCTCCTGATGGACTATCATCTGCAGTGGTGTCTGTTGTGTTTCAGGGGCTTGGTGAACCCAACGTGAAAAAGTTTGTTGTGCAGAATATGTGGCCTGTTCCAACCTTTCCTCATTGCATCTATTTTTATGAGCCTCCATAATGGTAGGATGAGGCTCACTCTTTGCAAGTTCATCGTTTGCTTCTTCTTCCCAAAATTCACAGCCTGTGACCAATCGCTCTCCCTCTGCCCACTTGTGTACAAAACCTGAGAAAAACTCTGACCCTAATTCTCTTTCAGAACTTTGAATCTTAGCTGTTGCCCACTGGTCATTTTCAGCTGATGCCCACTGGTCATTTTCAGCTGACCACATGGGAAGATTTCCTTGCTGGAATCGATGACAATCAAATTCTCCCTTTAGACATTCACCTGTACCCTTATCCTCATGAGAATTCCACAATTCTTTTGCTTTCAGTTCAAGTTCCTTTGAGGGTTCCTCAACAAAGCCATAAAAACCTTCCTTTTCTGAATTCTCAGTTGGAATGTCCTGTTTTCTTTCACTGTTTGGAGATTTCTTGATTGTGAAGCAGAGCTCGTCTGTACCTATCTGTCCTTCGGTATCTGACTGTATCTTTGCCTGCTCATCCTCACTTTCTTCAGTGTAAGACAGATTCCTCAAACCCAGTTCATTGGTATCTACATGTTGACCATCCACTGTTTGTTTCTCTGTCACTGAGGTCACCTCTTTATTTTTTTCAGACCAGATGGAGTGGCCTAAGTTGTGCTGTGTGTTTTCAGTGCAAGACTTCTCAATCTTCTGAACGCTGTTGGTGGAAGGCAAAGAATCTGACTGAAACCTGTAAAACTGAGATAACCTGGATTTACTGCTGTCTGACATTGGTGTCTGCTTCTCAACTTCTTTAATTTCTAAGGAACCAATCATTTCATCCTCGTTTCCTTTTAAACATGTCTGCTCAATTAGTCCCTCCACATTACTTAATTTTTCTAGAGATTCTGCTGTTGTTTTAGGATGAAATCCCAAGTTGCCTGAATCACCTTCTTGACTAGAATTAGCAATTTGGAAATTAAGCTGCAAGCCATCAAACCCTTTTAGTGGCTCACCCTCTATAGTAGAGAGCAACCTGTCAAGGAGCTTAGTGCTGCTTTCAGTCTTTGAGTTCCCAATATCACTCAAGACACTATTATTACTACCATGTTCAAGGATCTTTTCAGTAATGCCTACATCTACAGTCTCTATGCCATCACCACACCTCCTTATAATTATTTCATCAGAAAATAATTCTTGAACGTGCTCTATATCTTTTGCTTTGTTTTCCAAATTCTCATGTCCAACTGGAGCATCGTCATCAACTTCAGTCTTTTCCTCAATTCCCATCAGTATTCCTCCTCTCTCTCCTGCACGGCCACTGCCAGGACGGGAAGAACATAGCCCTTCATTCCCTCTTCTGGGTAAACCCTCACCAGCATCAAAGTCACTGTCTGAGAAGTAGGCAGAGTCTCGGTGAGGGGTTTCAGTCCCAAGAACCCTCCAACCAGAGCTTCCCCCACTAATCCATGAGTCTCCAGGTGTGAGGCAGTCCATAGAGCTAGAGGTAAGTGGTGATATTGTGGAGTCTGTGGGTGTAATAGTGCATAGGGACTGATCAGAGTTTCGTTCCCTTGCCAAGGTAAATGGAAAATCATCTGTGCTTGTTCTGTCAAGAGGTATTTCCTCTTGACAGAACTCATTTGAAGTAATATTCTTTGAGATTTCTATTTCTTTATCATCATATCTAATATTTAAATGTTTGCCTGTTTCAGTTAAAGTAGGCTGCTTACCAGATATAGGAGATGTCTCTGGTTGTAAAACGTGGGGTCTAGACAGAGGGGAGGCCTGCTCAGGAATATCTATTAATGCCGACTCCTTTAGGAGGCACTGCTCTGAATGTTCAGATATTCCGTAATTTTGAGCCCATGCTTCTGCTTTTGACATTATGTTTGAGTTTGTGGCCACTGGACCATCTGGGCTACCCAAGTTATCCTTTAAAAAAGATTGAACTTCAGACTGTCTGGACAGTTCTGTACTTTCTCCATACTTGCCATTATCGAGTTGCATATTGACCCTCAATGCTTCCTTTCCACCGTCGAACACCTCAGCATCTTTTTTCTCTGTCATAAGAGGAGACAACTCACCCATCAGAAGCCCTGTTTTAGGCAAGATGCCTGAGGAAACAAAATCTACAGGGCTTTGAGGTTTCGTCTCTGATTTAGCCATGTCTAGATTACTAGCAGGGGCTAATTTTTGCTCCATTTTGAGACTTTGTAATTCTGAAGCTATCTGAAGTACTGGAATTTCTGGACGCATTGCAACTTTTATTTCACTCTTTTTAGCTCTTTTGGTAACCTGAGCATAGATCGCTTCTTTCATGTCACTCAGGGGCTTTCCCGATGATCTTTCAGACTCAAATCTTATAGTTTGGGTGGATCCTGGGTCAAGGCATATTGATTCATATTCAGGTGATATTGCTATAGGTGACAGACTTTCCTCCTGTTTCCGCTGTCTTGTTATTATCTCAGTAAGAAAAGTCTCAGCTGATTGGATTTCTCGTAGAAACTCCGCTCTTGTAATTTCCTCTTTCTTAGACTCAGACTCCCCAGGCTCTATGGTCATCTCAGACAATAGGGAGCGGGACCTCTCAATTCCTTGTGAATATGCTTCTTCTGCTTCAGCATATGTTGGTAAGTCTTGGGGACATGCATAAGGAAAGGGGGTGGTTCCAAAGCGGGAAACTGGAATTCCCCCATCGCCATCATACACATCTTCACAATCTGATACTGCTGTGTCAATCTCAGTGAGGAACAAATCCCTCTTTTTAGAACCACTGTCTTGTCCACTCAGTGACGCTCTTTCTGACCCCCAAGTCTGAGCAGCTGAGTCAAGCTCAGTGAGGAGGGACTGAGAGCGTCGCATCCCTCTAAATCCACTTTCCTTGTTACTCTCCCTGCCCCATGAGCCTTGTCCCATGTTTGGGTCTGAGGATTCATTAGAGATTTCAGTCAGGAATAGGTGTATTGGGGATTTTTTGGCTGCTGCTACTCGCTCTCGATGCATCTCTGCATCCTCTTTCCAGATGGCCGGAAGAATGGTGTCAAGGCGAGACTGGGTTCTTTTCATTCCTCTGGAAAAGAGTTTGGTCGTAGCAGGATCTGGGTCATCAGCCAGGGTGGTATGTTCAATGGTAGTGCCACCGCTGAGTCTGCTTGGAGACATAAAGGGAGAATCATCTTCCTCTGAGTAGGCTGGGCTGGAGGAGGACTTTCTCTCAAACTCTGAAATCATGGACTGTGAGCGAGTCATTTTGGAATAGGGAGATTCTCTGCTCATTGGGGACCCCTGGTCTTTCATGTATAAATTCGTGCCATCCCTTGAATTTTGCAAAGACTGAGAGCGTGTCAAGCTACCCTCAGTAGTTTGTATGTCAGCATAATCACAGCTTAATGGGTCTCTTAGTAAGTGCACTGCAGAATTATTATGTCTGGGAAAAGTTTCTCCAGAGAAATGGTGGTAGGAACCCCTCTGGAGTCGGTAATGGGGAGGGAGGGGTGGGGGGCAGGTCTGAGGTGGAGGAAATATTGACGGTCCTCCAGAGGATGGAGGGATTGAAGGAGAGAGAGAGGGAGATGGAGGCAGAGTTTGGTGTGTTCGATTAAATCCCAAATGATCAAAATTGCCTTTTGATGAAGAACAGCTGCTCATAAATAATGAATCAGAAGTCTCTGGTTTGCCCATGGGGTAAGAGGATCCAGAGTAGTGACCCAGCCCATACGACCTGGGATATATTGGAGGAGGAACAGGTAAGGGCCGTGAGTGTATGTGGTTGCCTGAAGAAGTGGACAGTGAGCGAGGTTTTGGAGGAAGAATGGGTACTTGAGAAGTTACAGATCCAGAGCATCTCAGGTTTGGGTCTCTTTTCACATCTCCTGTTCTGTCTCCAACATCTACCACTGCAAAATCTGTCACTTTGTTGCAACCTTCTTTACTAAACTCAACCAGGCCTGTGTTTGGCACCAGGACCTGGACTTCACTGGACCTTACGGTCTGAATTGTTTTAGAAGCACCTCGTCCAAAGCTATCGTGGTAACCAAAAACAGGTTTTTCTTTTCCAAGAGTCCCACTACGGATCTCTACTAACTCCAGATCCCCAGGACTAACCGAATCTGTTCGCAATGAGGATGCTTTCCCTTTAAAAGAAGGGGATTTATCCTGTGGAGTGTGCTCTTCCAAGCGGATGTAGTATTCGCTGGCTAATGAGGGGCTACGCGCACTGATTACAGGAACAACTGTGGGTGTGTCCAGCGACTGCCTGTGACCAGAGCTGGGAGTAGGTATTGGTTGAGGGGGAGGAAGAGGTTTGTAGCCCCTCCTACCGTGAGCCTTCTCCCAGAAGTATTCAAAATTTAACCCTTTGCTAGTCTCAGTGACAGTTAGGATGTCGTCAAGCTCAGATGACGTGGGAGTGATTGAATTCACAGGATCCAGCAAAGGGTATGAGTGACTGTTTCCTCCGAAATTTCCATCTTCTCTGCTGTAATCTCTCTCTCTCTGCCGCTCACCACTAACTGATAAGAATACATTAGGGCGGAGCGAATCCCATCGCCTTTCAAATGACTCTTCGCTCTCTCCCCTTCTTCCTCTGCCATGTAGCTCTTCATACTCCTCCTCATCCTCATCCTCTGCTACACTCCTCCCTTGTTCAGCAGCCAAGAGAGAGGAGAGGAGGATGAAGACTTCATTGACTGTTGGACGCTGAGAGGGTGGAAGCCAGCATGACTGCATGACCTCATACCTAAAAACGTATAGAGATTAAGTCCACTTTTGATTTAAAATTTTAGCAAGAAATGTATGTATGTGCACTGTTGATGTTCTATAGACATCCACTGTAATCCTTGATATTTTAATATGAATTTACTCTAAAGCTGTGAACAAGGTAAATAAAAAGATAGAAAAGAAGGATATAAAGAGAGAAATAAAAAGAGACTAATAAAAAGTTAAGAGAAACTGACCAGTAGTCTGCATGGGAAAGTTTGAGGCGAGGTTGTGCAAGTGTTATTTGCCTCTCCTTGATGACAAAGGTAAGGACTTCTTCATCACTCAGATGTCTGTGTGGCTGGGCACCAAACTCAAATAGCTCCCAAATCACCACACCTAAAGACCTGTTAATGAAAATGAAAACCTAGTAAAAAAAAATATCACATTAAACTGATTATAGAGGATATGCCCTGGCATCACTTTCCAACCGAACAAGCAGGTATACAAAAATCAGGCTTCTTAACATTCACTACATGTATTCCTTTAGGCTTTGCTTTTAGTTTTCATAGTTTCTCCCCTGCTTAAGACAGCTGTTTCTTCAATGTGCAGCAGTCCATTTGCCAGGGTGTAACTGCAGTGACTGCTCCCTATTGTGGCGTCATGTGCATTACCCTTTGTAGTGGCCTAATAGAAAAATTCATGAAAAGCTCATTTACACAAGAACATACATACTGTATCCAGTATCTGGTGTTTCCTTTATGCTCTTCTACAGTTTACTGATTTCTAGTTGAATGATCTATAGAAACAACAAACTGATCCAGTGAA
Source organism: Arnoldichthys spilopterus (assembly GCA_037974385.1). Lineage (NCBI taxonomy): Eukaryota > Metazoa > Chordata > Actinopteri > Characiformes > Lepidarchidae > Arnoldichthys > Arnoldichthys spilopterus. Next base: position 19,741,968 of record JBBPDA010000009.1, read on the forward strand.
CTGACTGATTTATATTGTCCGTACCACACATTACTGGTCTTGGTCTGGTCTGTGACCATCAGTCCTCCACGGAACTCAAGCAGTTCTGGGGCGATCCAGCGTAGAGGGATCCACAACTTATCTGGAGTCAGATAGTAGTCTTCCTGTTGGTGACACAGAAAAGACAACACACATAAATTAAAACTGAGGAATTTAGCTTTCAGGTTCATGGCTGCAAATCTTCGTAAATACATGCGGCATGTTTAGCTCAGTTGAAAGCATTTAAGTACAGCTTGGAGAACAGCTCTGAAAATAACAGCAACCCAGTATAAAGACAATTTATCTACAGGTGCCAAGGAATACAACACATGGTGTTGTAATGAACAATCATGCATTAATATACCACATGCAAGTATTAACAGACTTCAATATACTTAAACCCGCCACTGCTCACAGATACGGTCATGTAAGTAGTATGTAGATTAATGGCAGAATAAAAGAAGCTTAAAAGATGCATGCAGCATGATAAGCACCTTGTAATGGTTGTGTGAGAGACCATAGTCTCCAATCCTGACTGTCAGATCTGAAGTGAGCAGACAATTTCTCAGCGCCAGATCACTGGAGGTAAGCAGACAAAAAATCTTCCATTTAATTTTCATCTGTAAGTTACCACCATCAGTCTGCATTTACTGTAATACCATTTGACACCACTTAAAAGTATAGTCTGTTTAAAGAACAACTCAAATCAGGACAAAGTAGAACCCATCAACTGTGCAGTAGAAGTTTGCCATAAGTGATTATGAGTTATGTGTAAGTGTTTATGTAGTTAGATGTATTACGGAAAAGGATCCTTGCTCCTGCTAAGGAAATGTATCCTTTCTAGTCCTTGGAAGAAGATACAAGGATACTTTAAAGATACAGTTGCCTTTGTTTACTCACCTGTGTATGTAGTTGTTCTCATGAAGGTGCAGGAGGCCTGAAGTGATCTCATACGCCATGCGTTGCAAGGTCAAGAGGTCACGGTTTAAAAGGTCTGGTGTCATGCCATCTGACTTCCTCTGTGCCCTTAAATACCTTTTGAGGTCTCCCTAGAAGGCATGCATATAACAATTATCTTGCATTAATTATACCAGTCATTCCAGGGCATATCTCAATCTTTCTTTTCATAATCTGAATAATAGTGAAGACAAGAATTAAGCGAATTAAGTGACTTTAATGTGTCTATACCAAATTTGTATAATCTCCATAGAAAAGCACTCCTAAAATAATACTACACTTTGTCATCATGCCCAATGTCAAGTGTTGGCTAGAAGGGTATAAGCCCCCAGCTGAGCTGCAGCAAAGAAATTGTGTCAGAGCATTATCCAGTACCTTTGGGATGATTTGGAGTGGCATTTGTGATCCCAAACTAATCATCCAAAACGTTAATGAATTTCTGACCAATTAATGCTCCTGTGGTTGAACGCAATCTTTGCAATGAGTAAAGGAAAAAGGTCAAGGATTTTATTAAAATGTTAGAGGACCATTCAATCTGCTGCATGAATATAACTGAAATGATCATCAATAGCTTTTCATTTAGACCTATATACAGTATATCATATGGATACATATCTGTAGCTGTTTTGTAGCAGTGATGGCTGTAGAGTTTTCATTGATTATTCAATCTCTTTCATTCATTCCTTATTTTGTTTTTTTTGCCGGTAATGGAATAAGAAGCACTATGGTCCTGAAGGAACATTGTTTCGTTTCACAGTGTATTGTGTGAACTGTATATGGTTGAAATGACAATAAAAGCCTACTTGACAGAGGATCTAATGAGTTTTTGGTTGATAGTGTGTGAGGGATACACGCTAAAATAGAACCCGGGCTTGGAGCACTCACCAACTGGCAGAACTCCATAACGAGCAAATAGGGAATGCTCTCACTGCATTGACCCAAACACTGCAGGATGTTTGGATGCTGAAGGCTTCTATAGGTGAAAAAAAGTTGAGGAAAAGAAAGAAAGAAAGAAAGAAAGAAAGAAAGAAAGAAAGAAAGAAAGAAAGAAAAAGAAAAAAAAAGAAAGAAAGAAAAAAAAGAATAGACAATTAGGTAAAAACGAGTGGTTCAAGAAAAAGGGAAGAAGGTATTCACAGTGACCATTCAGGGACAGTGAGAGAGTGAGAGTGAAAGAGAGAGAGAGAAAGAGAGAGAGAGAGAGAGAGAGAGAGAGAGAGTGAAAGAGACATGGCAAGTGTAATTATAATCCAAACTGGGACTAATATATGTAGGTCAGTTGTGCTGTTGGAACATTCAGTAGCCCAGTTTCAATGCAGAGTTTTTAGCAACACTGCACTTTATACACTCTACACATAAATACTACTTTCAAATTAGACAAACTCTGAAATAAAAATTCAAATATACACTAACAAGCCACTATATTAGGTACACCTACCTTGCATACACACAAACTGTCCCTTTTCAGATGCACTGACAATATAGGTGCATTTTAGTAGTTAAATCTGTAGTTGATCTGCATCAATTGTTTGTACCCTTTATGCCACTCATCAACAGTAGACAGGACCATCCCTATCCAGGTATTCTGACACTACTCCATATAAAAAAATCCATCAACCAAATATCTGTTCACAGTCAAACACAACCAAACTGTTCCAAAAACTGTTTCTCAAATATGTTGTTGTATACTGTTGTTGGCAGTGAGGTCCATTGAGGTCCACAATGCCAGCAAAAGAACAAAAAGTCTTTAAACATTGAGATTTTGTTCAAAGGCAATGAATTCTTCATAAAACTTAAAAACTTGAACTTAATCAGGTATATCTGACAATGAGGCTATTTTTTAATATTTTTTTTATTAAACCTCTAACCTGTACGGCTCAGCCTCAGCCAGGAATTTGCGCTGTTCCAGAGGGCTTGCACTGACTTTCAGTTCCTTTACCACAGCCTGAGAGGAGCTGCAATCACACAGAACCTCTGCCAGGATCACCTGAGATATAGAGAGAAAGAGACAAACAGAGAGCGAAAGAGAGAGAGAGGGGGAGAGAGAGAGAGAGGGGGAGAGAGAGAGAGAGAGAGAGAGAGAGAGAGAGAGAGAGGCATAGGGGGAGAGAGAGAAAGAATGAGTAAATAGAAGAGAATATATGAAAACAGAGAATCATAAAAAAGAGGAATAGATTGACCACGGAGAGTAAAACACTCTGTATCTTCCTTTCTGTCTAATGATAGAAACTTTATGATCCCCCAAAGGCAAGATACAGTCCAAATCTTGGTCACAGTGTACGAAGCACTGAGAGTACTATTCAAAGCTTTGTTTGCTGATTCTTTCATTGTTCTTGCAGAAAAATGTTTCTCTTAATTTCACACACAGTGTTAAAGTATTTTAAAATTTAAATAAAATAATTACAATTTCATTTTGCAGCCATTTGCTATAATCATTTACATTAATTTTTCCCCTCATTAATGTACACACCGCACCCCATATTGACAGACAAAAAAAATTATTTTTGAAATTGTTGCAGATTTATTAAAAAAGAAAAACTGAAATATCACATGGTCCTAAGTATTCAGACCCTTTGC
>JBBPDA010000009.1:19745622-19765400 GCA_037974385.1 Arnoldichthys spilopterus
TCACACACACACACACACAAATACACACAAACATGTTATTTGACTAAATGGTGTTTTTTCATATATATATATATATAGAGAGAGAGAGAGAAAGAGAGAGAGAGAGAGAGAGAGAGAGAGAGAGAGAGAGAGAGAGAGAGAGATTGAGAGAGAGAGAGAGAGAGAGAAAGAGAGAGATATATATAAACAGAGAGAGAGACAGAGAAAGAGAGAGAGATTGCAAATAGGCCTATTGGGGGAGGGGAACCACTGAGAAGGGAGAGGAGCTACAAGGTTAGCTTTCAGCTTTTAGCAGTAAATTCATAACAGAACATAGGAGCCCAATGATATGCAAGTCATTGGGCAGCTGGTCAGAGTAAGAAGGACAGCGAAGGAAATCAGAGCGGAGCAGCACTTGCATGGGTAAGAAGGAGGAGGTTTGAAAGATAAAGGTTGAAGTTTAGGGAAACCAAAGGAGCCAGAGAATTCATAATACAAGACATTCCTTGTACTTTTCAGTAGTGAATGAGAGGGACAGGCATTTGGAAAGTTGTTTTGGGGGTGGGGCCTATTTTAAGGGAAAGGGTTGAATTATTGAGAAAGATTCACTCAGATAAGGAAGGTACCAAGTAAGAAGGGGGGGGGGGCATTTTTAATTAGAGTACCTCAACTTTCTTGTGTGTGTGGGGTGAACCATCTGTGGAAGAGAGAAGGGAGGAGGGCACGGGGGTTAAAATAACCTTTGGCACGGAAAATGACCACTAAGACTGTATAGTTACACAGGCGCACACGCACACACACAAACACATCCAAAATCATATCCAAAAATCATCTTGGCATAACCAATCGAGTTTGACAGATCTGTGAATCATCACATCCAACCATGTGTGTTTTGCAGACATCAAGGATGAACCTGGAGAGGAACTGGAGACTTGTGTTCACTTGTCTTCAGCAATTCATAATCACTCACCTTTGAAAACAACTCGAGACTACAAAAGAAAAGTATGTACTACTAATCAAGAAAAACAATCAACAATGTTAAAATTTAAAAATACAAATGATTAAATGAAAAGAGACTAGAATAAGTTTGAGTGCAAAATACTTTGTAGGTTAAATACACTTTCAATTCTCTCAATCGATCAATCAATCACAAAACAAACAAATATTATAACGAAGATATCTGGAAAAAAAACATTGCACCAAATTCACATATTCATCATCTATAATGAAAAGGTTTTTGGCATATGTTTAAAGCTACCTTTTCAAGGTAAAGAAAACCCCCTTCTATTTTTTTAGACATTAGAAAAACAATTTCCTAAAACAATATATATATATATATATATATATATATAAAATATAATTTATTAAATCATATTTTTAGGATCAAAAGATTATAATTATTTGAAGAAAACAATTTATAAAATCATAATGAATGAACCCTGAATAGTACTTAATCCTGAAACACTGTTACTAGTTAGACCAGTATAGCTGACATACTGACAAGTTATCGTGATCCGAGCTCAGGTGATCACTACGTTTTACATTATAGGGATGTAATAATACACTCATTTATTTTACATAATTTATACAATGTTGTAAACTAGGAAAAACATACAGACTGTTAATGTAAAGAGATTCTCCAAAAACACAATATTTCTCACCAAATGAATGTCCTACAGACAATCATGTGTCTAATCAGTTATAGAGAAACTGAAATGGTCAGGAGCCTCTAAAATTAGTTGCCATTTGAGTTTTTTGGGGGGGATTTGTATCTTCTCACCATAAAAAAACACATTTAAATTAAAAAAATGTGAAAGTGACTATTTGTCATTGTGAACACACTCAAAAGAGAAGCAAGTAAACCTTTATACTGATCGGTCTAATTTAATCACATTATATTTCCATTACCACAAAAGAAACGGATCAGGTTTCTTCTGATCCTCATTTGAAATACATTCAGATGGATTAATTTAGCAAGCTAACTGCACAAATCTCTGTCTGACTGAAAGTGGCTGCATTGGAATACAGTGCTTTCAGGAAATTCATGCACATTTGGGTTTCTTGATTAAAATGCCACCATTGGGGGCGTATCACCCCCCGGGGGGAGGGGTTTTATACTGCTTTCTACCACTAATGCCCCCATATGGGTAAAAAAATACATGACACGTGTGCAAAGCTGGAGACAGTGGTGGATCATAACAATGCCAATACACTAAAAAACTGTTATCTGTGATGCCCATGTTGTTTCCTTTACTATGCACAGTTCAGATGTTTTAAATTGTGACATGTAATAAAAACGTTGAGGAAATTATTATTTTAGGCAAAATCAGAGGGACACTAACAATAGAGGCACCTTTAGGGAATACGATGTTTAGAGGCGGCAAAATGACGAAAATATACGGTTCAATCCGTGAATAAATTTGAGAAATGAGTGCTGGGTACAGATTTTTACATATTTTTTAGCCTGTGATTGTTATTTTATTGTATTTTTTTATTTGTGGGGTTTCGCCGATCACAGGCTCAGACAGGCGCTGCATAACGTTTCACACAAATAAACATGAGGCCTATTGCGACTGTCAGTGTGAGAAACCAGAGGTACTGTAAAAAAAACACAATATAAAATCACAAAAAACACACAAGTCTGGCTATTATTCTTGATTTTCATGTCACTTAATGATATGAAAAATCTTTCAGATCAATAATAATTACATTGAGGGCGAATTTTATCGTTGATGTTACGCTAACATCATCATTTTTCCTATTGGCCTAATATACATAGCGCTTTAAACAGCACTGTAAACACACCACTGCACCCAGCATTCTCTAATAACACGTTTACGACGCTTTAACCGAACTAAAATGCGAAAATATCGACTACAGCACATAAATATAAGCAGACATACTCGAGCTTGCCCTTCACATCTTACAGGCAGACGAAAGCAACGCAAAGCTGCGTCCCCGCACTCTTCACACAATAACAGCATAAAGAATTACACAAAAAATAACGCTAGTAATAAAAAATAGCTAATAACAGTACGAATCGTAACGCTACTCCCCCGTCTCCATCCATCCTCGCTGTCTCCGTCACAGCCAGACAGCTTTAACCTCCATCCGTACACAGCGGCTCGTCTCACCTTCTCTCTGCGGCGCTCCGAGCGCTCTGTCCGGGCTGAGGAGGGACATGAGCCCCGCTAGCAGCAACAGCACGGTCCCCCAGCGCCGCGGTGCTCGCATAGTGTCGCCAGGTTCCCGCGCACCATCCGCGCCGCCTCCCCCTCACTCTGTCCCGCTCGGATAAAGGAGCTTGGCCGCCGATGCTGTTGTTGTTGTGGTGCCGCTGGCGCCCCTCTCACCCTCCTCCTCCGCCTCTAATCCGAGATTTTAAAAACGTCTTTGTGCGTGTCCTCGCCTCAGCATCGCGATGCTCTGTGTCATTAGTCGTCTTTAAACGGCACCGTGTCTTTATAAATATAATATCGTTTATTTCTTTCCTCTTAATGAAATCTAGAGTGCGACAGTGGGAGAGCAGCAGCTTTGTGACCAGCCTGTTTTTTCGCAAGAAAATGGGAACTACGTCAGACACGTTTAAACACCCCCCACACACACACACACACACACACCTTATTCCTCGCGCTCTCCTGACCGAACACGTCAGGCGCCAACGAAACCGTTGTGCTGATGACTTTGCCTGACGGTGCCTCCTCACGATCACAAGTCATTGTGATCCTCATAATACTCACCTTTTATATTACCGGTATAATAAAACACACTACAATAATAAGCCTTAACATATTCACATGCGACTCACGTGCAATTCGATTTGTCTATTCGATTTGATATCCTAGGTGTAAACGGGGAAATAGGCAGTAAGCAAACATGCAATCTGATTTTTTTTACAATCATGATTCTAACAAATCCACTCAAATGCAATTTGCACACCTTATTTGCCCAAACACAGGGTAATTTTAGATATTTTTTGTCACAATGCATTTGAGACAATCAACCACCAAGAAAACATTGGTTAGGAGTGTCACCCATGCCTTCACCATTACTGCTGTAACAAAGGAAGGTATTGAAACAAAGATTTGGAAAGCAAAATACGTAATTGCATGAACAGAGCATAAGAGATTAACTCTCCTACAAGTATCTCAGCTCCAGCACTGCAGGTAAACACATGCTTGGACAAGGCAGGTAGACTGCATGAGTGGAGCTGCTGGGAAATGCTTCTGCATCTCAAATGTCTCACTGTTCCCAACAGAGTGCCCTGTAAAGGTCATGGAAGTCTCTGTTTCTAGTCCAGCCACTAACAAACACAGACTGGCTGGTATTTATTGTATGCTAAGATGGTCACAACTCTTGGAATTTTGTCAGGTCAGCCACACATGCAGTAGTAGAAGTGTTAGTTTGTACCCATTAATGAGAACAAATGTTAATGTCTTAAATAAACTGATGCATGGACACAACATACTGAGGTGTGGGAACCGGATTCTAATGCACGGCTGTGACTTGGTAAGGTGTGGGAAAGAAAAGCTAAGTTGTGGCCATGACTTAAGTATCTCATTATATTTTTTTATTAAGAAGAGATATCACAAGAAAATAAAAAGATACAGTTCAGGTTTTAACTCCATGCCTGAGTTCTGCCGAGGCACTGGGATCCAATGTAATTTCATTCTGGGAAGTGGAGTTGAACGCTCTCTTATCTGCACAGTGCTTCAGGCTGTGTTTAAAACAACCTCTTTCCTACACAAAGACCAATGCTGCTGACAGCCAGCTCAGAGGATCAACTGGTCCACAATTTAGCAGCACAGCATCTGGCAGCCAGTGCATCTAGCAATCAATGCTGTTTTTATGATGGACATGTTATAATGCTCTTCTGGCTCTGTTCAGTCTGACTCTGTGTGTTCTCTAATCTCTGATAAATAAACGTGAAAGCTAGCAAAAGTTATACTGGTCTTTGTCCCTTCTCTGCCTTTTGCGTGCCAGCTCAGGGAAATAGGCGCTGTTGTATGGTCTCTCTCTGTCCTCAATTTCTGTCTGTCGTTCCCTCTTTTTTCCCACTCCATTCCTTTGATCCAGCAGCGCTTGTGCCCGTCTCCTCTCCTCTGCTTCCCGCTGCAGTCGTTCTGCACGCAACCTTTCAATCGAGCTGCCAGGACACAGGGGAAATTACATTTCTTTACAAAGAATTTGATTGTACAACTAAACACAATCAAATGTACATCTCTCCCCTGTTGCATCTGATGAACCCAATCCAATACAGTCACTGGATTTTAAAGGATGCATTCTTATGTAAGCTCAAACAAGATTTATGTCTATGAAGGGAGCTACTTTTAGAAATAAATGTCAATAGAGCAAATCTTGTGCACAACAGGGAAAAAGGTGCAATGGTAGATTCTAAATGTTCAGTTGACTGATTGTAACCTAGTAATGGCAAAATCTTTCATAATACTGAGAAATGCGTGATTGTGTTCAGATGACAATGGTTATTGCCGTGGATGTTTTGCTAATCCTAAATGCATAGGTGATATGTAACAGAGTATGTTACACATAACAGTATTTCAAGAACACATCAGCTAGTTCATTATAAGTTAATTTGAGAAAGGTGGCACTCTGGTGTGTAAGATTACACAAAATACAAAGTATTTTAGATGTGGCCTAGTTGTTAGGACGCTGCCTTTGGGACCTGAAGGTTGCAGGTTCGAGTCCCAGCCCTGGTACTACTGAGGTACCCTTGAGCAAGGTACTGTCCCACTACACTGCTCCCCGGGCGCTGTTGATAGCTGCCCGCTGATCCTCGTGTTCATGTGTAATGGGTTAAATGCAAAGGTCACATTTCGTTGTGGTGCTTAATTGTGTTCACAATGACAAATAGTCACTTTCACTTCTTGTGAATAATTTCAATGTCCACTAAATGGCGAGTGTATTTTGCCCAAATTCTCCTCTTTTAATGTAAAGAGCTGCATTTCCAGCCTTGCATCATAGGTCTATCAGCAGTCCTCTAACCAATCACAAGGCTAATGTGGGTTGTTCTGCCCACCCAGCTTTAACGACTCTGGCTTCCCATGGTCTTGCTGTGTTTGAGTGAGAGAAATTCACAGAGCGAAACTAGCAAATCAGAGGATCATCCTCTATGTTTTCCTTTCAACGGTTTGCAAGCTCACTCACTCAACTGATCATGCCAGTACTTCTTACATGGACATCCAGTAGTAAAAAGAAGAAAAACTGACTGAGAATTGATAATTATGGGTGCTCATCAGTGTATTTGGACCAAATCTAAACATTTTTTTTCAACAATACATTTGAACAAGTATTATTTTTACCAATTACAAAAGGTTTAAAGTAAGTGTGGGATCAGTTAGGCCTGTAGTTTACACACTGCTATCAAGTAGAGGCTAAAGTTGTTATTTGTTAGCTACTTTTACTGCAAAATTAATGTTATGATGGATCAACTATATTTGGAGTAAGGGGGGTATCTTTAGGGCAGCTAGAAAAATGGTCAAATGTAAAATTATTTTATACTACAAGCCGATGTTCAAAGCATAAGAGCACAAACCCCCATCCTCCAAACACAGCATTCAGACATAGTTTCATATGATGATATACAGCACTGCACTGTAAAAATGATTCAATGCAAATGTAAACAGAAGAAAAGGCTCTTGCTGCTGAGACTTCAAACTAAATGATTATAAGACTGCTGTGCAGGCAAACAGAGTTAATTATTAGTGGAAGGAAAAGACAGAAATCCTTACCTCTCTCCACTTCTCTTCTCCCCTGTATCTCTCTTATCCTTCTTCTTGTGTTTTTTCTCCTTTCTGTCTTTCACTGCCAGGGCTTTCTTCATGTGTGTAAGAGGGTCCAACCTCTCCTTTTAAAGTATAAAACATATGATGCCCCGTTAGAGCCTGATATTTAGGAAAATGGAAAACTAAGCTATACAGTGGCAATGCCTAAATGAGAAATGAGAGCATGAAAATAGTGATTCAGCGTACCTTTAACTTTCGCTCTTTCTTCTCTTTCTCTTCTTCTGTAAGGCTCTTCCTGTTGCTCTTCTCCTTTTTGCTTCTATCCTCTTCTTTCTCCCTTCCTTTCTCTTTCAAGTACCAGGGTGTGGCCTCAGTTCCAGGGGCAGGACCAAGAGACACAAGCAGGCCAATTGCACGCTCCTGTTTCTCCTATTCAGGCAAAATAATTCAAGAGTGCATTCTAAACAAACTCACAGACCATGCAAGTGTAGATATTCAGCAAAACAACTCCAACACTGGCATGTCTTAGTTAAATATGCTCTGACAACATTGGGTCTGTGTGTGAAAAGGCTGGTGAAGTCATTTAGAGTCAGTCAATTTTCAGTCAGGTTAAATCTGTGGTTGTTTGGGTGCTTATAGTTTTAACTACTTAACACTAAAAGCAGATTTACAGACAATCATTTACAACAGGAATGAATAAAGACCTAATCAACATTCCTAATTCAGAGACTGCTTCTGTAAAAGTCCCCATCTTAACTGGGGCACAACATTAAGGTGAATAGCAAACCTGACAAACTGGCTCCTTCCATGTAAAAGTAAATGAACTGAACAGCATCGTCTCTACTCAAAGCATATACATGTCTCAAAAGAGAAGAATGAAATTAACAGAAAATGAATTTAAGTAAATATACAAGTAGTTCATAATCATGTTTAATACCTCTAAAGCTGTTGTACTCGCATATTATTGATTTTATTCTTATACATTTTTTTCCATAATATATAATCAACAATAAAACACCACCACAAGTCCGTGAGCAAGGATGCACATGCAAACACACACACTAATGTTAAAGTATGTGGGCCTTATACCTTCTCCTCCTTCTTCTCTTTGAGGTACTCTGCATTGCCTTTTTTTTCCGAAGACTCTTCCAAAGGAAACAAGTTGAGATGTTCAATCACACCTGAACCTCCGCTCTGCTCTCCCTCCTCCCTATGTCCTTCTCGCTGCTCAAGGGCAGCGCGAGACTTCTTCCTCAGATACGCTGTTCGAGCCTAAGGGAAAAGCACAAGAGGGATGAACAATGACTCATCTCGATCTCAGCTTGCACACACTCCATGAGCTTATGGAAAAATATCAGCAACATGGTCAAGATGATTTGGGAAATCCGACACACTTTGTGGACCAGCATGGGCAGGAATCACACAATTTAGCCTTTAACTGTGCATTAACTCTAGATCAGCTCCACTGCACGTGAAGGACAGTTTACAGGTCACTGCATTACATGTGAAGAATATTTCCTGCTCGTCGACTGTAGAGTTCTTAACATGCGCTTTACTCGTAGTACCAAGTGCACTGCATTAACTGTCAGGGGCATAAACTGCAATACTCCGTTACCACAGTTACCTCTTGCTCGGCGCGCTCTACTCGCCGCTGGATCTCGCGCTCCTCTTCGGCGGCGTGCGCCTCATCCCGCCGCACACGCGCTATGTTGTCTTTATTGCGCACATGCCAGCTCTTTTTCGGTAGAATGTTCATGTTTGTGCACTTACAATAACCCCCAAAAATCTAAATCTAACCTAATACTTAAATGCTTAATTGCTCATTTCTTTGCGTTATGCTTAAAATGTATTTTTTGGGTTCGTATTCTAACAATATATTTTACTATTTGACCCAATTTATAGCATAATAGCTCTTTGAATACTTTGTTGATTTACTATCCAAACGTGTACAGTTCCGCCTTCAGAACAGAACGAAAACAAACCAGCTAGGCTAAGCTAAATATCCACTCCTCTTCAATTCTGTCGCTATAAATGTATCCCGTGCATTCACATCAAGATCGTTTTGCTACTCGTTGCCCCACAACAGCTCTCGAGCGCGTATAGGTATAATTATAATGGTATAGCTACAGTTTAAGCTAATGATTACTGAACATGAGCTAACTAGCCTTCTCCTCCGCTCCGTCAAGCAGCACACAACTACACACAGCGACTGTACAGCGTCAGGCAGCGCACGTCATCACGTAAAGGACGTAAGCTGCATTACATGTGAAAATCACAAGAGGGCGCAAGTGAAGGGAACATTCCAGCAGCAGTTTTCATTCTTTAATTTTATTTCCTCATGACAGCAATTTTACAATGTGAAATTAATTATTTATTTAAATAGTAAAATAAAGTAAAGACAACAAAACGTATCATAACTACCACTGTCTCCATATGCAACAAATCCACAACAAACATGTCATTTCTCCACTACATTAGGTGCCCCTCTCTCTGCTCTCCTTTTCTTTCAGTTTGTTTTGTTCAGTCTTTTGACATAATTTGACCTTATCTTCAGCAACAAAGAAAGTAAAAAGCATTACTGTACTGGTGTGGTTATACTCTGCATGCACTGCACATGACTTCTTTGTTTTAAATCTTAAACAATATTTAAACTAAAAATGTAAACAGTTCAAAACACCTCATAAGAGAAAATAAAAATATTGCATATTGCCTTTAATATTATTACATTATGTTACATAATGTATTTTAGTGGCTTTCTCAGAGGAATGTGCATAAAGGATGGCTCACATAATTGTCAGAATTATGAAGACAGATTCCATTGCACAGTGTGCATCATTATCTAGTGTGTATATAAGATGCAGATGGAGTTTTTATTGCACCCAAACATTCACTTTGGGTCTGGTGTTACTGCACCTAAGCCATGAATCATCCTTCTCTGTAACGTTGTCCATGATTCTCAAAATCATCTGGGAAAAAAGCTTTGGATTGTGTCACCATATCTTTGTCTGGGTCATATGCTGGGTTGTGATATTCCCCCCAGTGAGGTGTGGTATCCCATTGTGCTTGGCTGTCTTTTGGGGGCTGCTGTGGTGCTTGTTTTTCATTGGCGTGTGATGCACTTATCTCTTTGATTTGTTTAACCAGAAACTGCTTATCACGCCCCTCCTGTGCAAAACAGGTAAACACAGATGGAGTTCATGAGTTACGGTTTAATGCAAAGCTAGATGCATGCACATGTAAAAGGGGACTTTCAATGCTCAAACACCTGCCCATTTTCCATGGTGCCCCTTTTGGCACACACACAATTTTGCTCACACATCCCTTTTACTTTCAAAATTAACTTTAAGAGCAAATGGGCTTGCAATCAAATGTTGTCTGGAACAATCTACGTATGCATAATTTCTAATCCAGACATATCTGACTATCTGAATATTGTTTATTAAAATGGCCCAGTAATTAAAGGAAAAAATAAAATTAAAATAAAAAGAATAACATACAGTTAGTGAAGATAACAAAAACACTTTTCAAAAAATATTTTCACAATAATTTGCATTCCTAAATTCAACCTCAGGCTAGAGTCTAGATGGATGTTAAGTCTAACTGCAGTTTTGGATACTTGTCAACCCAATATTTTACCCTCATCTTCACATATTCAACCATGACCCTAGGACAAATTCTTGCCTCTGTAATAATCCTCTTAAGTCCATGTGGTGGGTTAAATAAACATTGTTGCGTTTGGCCTGAATTCGGACACTCAGGCCCAAGGTCCCTTAAAACTTTAGGGGATGATTCCAGAGTACACGTTTTTTCTGTGCCTAAATATCAATCAAGGCCAGACAATTTGACGCCTTAAGGCCTCTGACGTTGGCTGAAATAGTTTACACACGCACATTGTGACATGGCTCGCTCACACACACACACACACACACACACACACACACACACACACACACACACACACACACATACATACAGTGTTGTGGTTTGGTATAAAGTCTTTGCCTGACCATCGTTCAGGACCTCCTTGTTTTTTCTTACTCTCTCGCTCACTCTCTCGCTCACTCTATCTCTGTTACTTTGCCTTTCTCTGCTTGGGATCCCAAATCTTTGGGGGAACCGGTCTCCAGATAGATGTCTCTCTCTCTCACTGTTAAATAAAACATTTAAACATACTTTACGGTGTAATTCTGACCTCTCCTTGAAGACACGTTGACACTCGCCAACATCAACATATGTCCTCTTTGAGGCAGGTTTTTATTTATTTTCAGGCTGTTAGTATTTTTCAGAGTCATTGCAGCAATTATGAATATTTAATCTACTACATGTTAATGGATGAGTATGGCAATTTGATTTTTAAAAAATGATCACTTAAAAGTTCCTGAACATGCGGTGGACTTCTAAAATCTAAATAAGTAAAAATATTCTTCAGTTACATTTTTGTTTATGAGAACTTCTAGAGTGCCAATAATTGACATGTAATTTTATTAAAATAATTGTACTCTAAGTAAGAATTTAGATACTCAGTGTGATGTCAAGCTAATTAACCACACTCATTTCATACTAATTTCAACTTTTTTAAAAATTGTACCTATCTTTTCCAAGGATGCTAATAATTATAGATAGATGCATGCTGTATAGAGGGGCTTTGATTTGCCCAAGGGCCAATGACCAGATAAGCTGCTAACCTCTACCAGCTCCTTTATGGACATGTAATTTTTATGCATATTTTATGCTGTTTATTGTATTGGTTTTGTTTGTTTGTTTTAAATTGATTTTTATAGATTGTTTTGTTTGTTGCAATTTTCCTGAACTGAACAAGTTTACTTGCGTGTTTCCTTTACTCACCATTTTATGCTGGTTCTTTAGCAGAGCTACAGTTTTCCCATAAACTGAGGCGAGTGCCGCAGTGTAACACAGAAACACACTAAAAGAGTGGAAAAACACCATCTGTCATTTTATCTCACACTGTGTTTTAACAAACAATTCCCACATTACTATTGCATGTTGAATGTGAAGTGAATCTGAGTTGGGCTAGAAGTGACTAGAAGTAAACATGAGTAAGAATGAGTAATTCCTGCTGGATATATTTTTTGGATATGGCCACTGACCAGGAGGAAATGAAGAGTGGGACAGAGAAAGCCTGTGAGCCAATGTATGTCAGGAACTCTTGTGTGGTGTTGGAGAGTGACTTGATGGACATGGGAACAACACTCCACATGGTGGAGTGAAAGCGGAAGGGACCACAGCCATAGGAGGGATGGATGCTGGAGAAAGCATAGGATCAAAATTGAAAATAAGAATAATAATGGATTATTTAGTAAATGTATTAATAATAATAATAATAATAATAATAATAATAATAATAATATAAACTGATGGTTATTTAAAAAAAGGACTTGGTCATGCACCTGGCCATGCTGTAAATGAGGACCACGCTGGAAAGCATCCAGCCAAACAGCAGAACCAGAAAAAAGAAGAAGTTGGAGCTGGTGGAGCGGAAAGTTCTGAGAGCCGGGCGACAGTTCTGGAACAGAGTGGCCTGAGACAAAAAGAGACAGTACAGTATGATGAAATCATATATTTACATCCCTTTTACATCTCCGCTGGATTTTATTCACTCCCTTAAATTTTCAGTTTCCTTTAAAGCAGACTTTGTTTTCAAAGTAGTTGGGTCGCAGTGTACGATGTTAATACACAAAAAGCGATGATTTAAAAAATTCTATTATCCATCCATCCATTTTCTAAACCGCTTGTTCCATTTCGGGTTGCGGGGAAGCTAAACCTATTATATATATATAAAATATCAGATCTATAATTTTGTAATTGAAAATAGAACAAAGACAACATATAAAATGTTGAAAAAGCTTTTTGTTTTGTGAAAATATATGTAAATGACGTAAATAGGTAAAAGCAATGATAATAACAATGCACCTTTTTGCAGTAAAAGATGATGATGAATTTAACAGTGTTAATGAGGGGCAGTAGAGGGCAGAAGAGGGCACCAGTCCAGACCACTGTCTGACTATATACCAGAGCCAGAACATTCGAAGGCACCTGAAATTCCTGTCGCCCCACCCATTGCGCCAGTTTACATGCGCAGTAGTCCACAGCAATCCTGAAACACACACACACGCACACACACACGAACACACACCCACACACACACACACAAAGAGATCTTACAAAGACAAGTCAAAACCGTAATTGAAACAAATCAGTCATCAGTGGCTCTGCATGGTCTACATGCTACATAGGATCTACAGAAATCTACAGAAATTGTAAAAATGTTCAGTTTTTTAATGTGTTCTTTAAAATTCCCAAACTGTGTAACTGTAACGTGCCTGCGTCGCGGCAGACACGTGAGTTGTTACAGAGCCCAACCGCAGGGTGGCAGTAAGGGAGCACCACCTCCCCAGTTGCGCCAGCAAGGAAGGGAGGCGCGCTTTGCGAGACTAGACAAGTTGATTGGCCCTGGCTGAATACAGGTGGAAAATTGCGTCGGGAACCCATTTCGAGTCGGCCATGGATCTCCGGGCCCACTGCCGTCAGAGTCTCGCGCTGGCCCGCGGGCCCCAGGCATTAAGGTCCGGGCAAATCTGCTCACACCGCTGGGCTCTTTCAAGGCGCGCAGTCCTTAGCAAAGTCCTGTTGGCTGGTGTGGTTGCTTGCTTTGGCCACACCGGACCTGCGCCGGTAATTTGGTAAAGGTTGTGGGTTTTAACTCAGGGTCTCCCTCTCCTTCCCCTTTCCCTGTTTGCCCCATCAGAGAGGTCTGAGCAAGGCTTATGTGGCCGTCTGCTGGGGAAACTTTTATTTCCTCAACTTGAGTCCACCTGTGGCTCCGTACGCAGCCGCAGGTTGGCAGAGGGCCTCTCTCTGTGGCCCTCTGAGGAGCACACCAGCCGCAAACCACTCGGTAACTCCACGGATCCACCTCTCGAGTTGAGGGCTCTAGAAAAAATAGCAGACGTGCCCGGACCTTAATGCCTGGGGCCCGCGGGCCAGCGCGAGGCGGACTCTGACGGCAGTGGGCCCAGAGATCCGGCTGGCTTGAAGCGGGTCCCCACGTATGGCCGGAGTTACGGCGTGTTTAGAGCCCACATCTGCGTCTAGAGACCCGTTCCCTTCTCCCTGGGGGCTGGTGTGCCGACCGTATGGCGAGAGCAACCCCCGAGTCGGTACGAGACAGACTCTGATGGCAGTGTGCCCGGAGATCCATGGCCGACTCGAAGCGGGTTCCCGTATACGGACGGGGTGGCTAGTTGGCCCGCACCTGCTCCCAGGGGCTCCTTACCTTACCCTTAAACCAAGTAATCTTTTTCCCTTACCGGCGTGACCCACAGGGCGGCCCCTAGCTTAGCTTGTGTTACCATCTCACGGGCTAGGCTAACCGTTACACATGTAGCCCCCAACGCGGCTTGTTTACATATTACGCCTGTGGAAGACGGTGTAAACCCACCCACCTGTGTTCAGCCAGGGCCAATCAACTTGTCTAGTCTCGCAAAGCGCGCCTCCCTTCCTCGCTGACGCAACTGGGGAGGTGTGCTCCCTTACTGCTACCCTGCGGTTGGGCTCTGTAACAACTCACGTGTCTAACCTACGTGTGTAACCTAGACTTTGCTGATTCAAATATACTGTTATAATATCAGTTAACCATGGATGGAACTAAACTGAATTAATTTGAGACAGACCTGCGCGGAAACTCCACCAGAATAAGCATGGCGATGGTGATCAAGAAGTCAAAGAGTGTAAGCTTGTACATCTCCTGCCCAACGCGCGTCTCCCAGCACTGTGTGCATGTGTGTGAAGAGAAGTAAAACTTAGAGAAACATCTAAGATAGACTTCTGTATGTATGTATGGACTGGGTATGGCTGACAAATTAATCCGTTTTAGATCAAATTTAGAATGTGAAAGACTTTTATTCTTCCTAAAATAGTTATTGTCTACATTATCGGCTATTTTGTCTTATGTTTATAGTGGGAAATGCCCAGAGATTACACAGAGCTTGTGAGACCCAGTCTAAGGCAACCAAACACACAGGTGCCCATATGCAGGATAACACTGACATTACTGACACATTTTGGCCTGTGTTCAAGCATTAAGACATATTCTGATCTTAGTCCAAAATAACAGGCTTCCTCAAATGGTTCAGTAGCATGATGTATCAAAATGTACATATTTCAGTCAGACAGAAAATCAGGGCTATGCGACTGTAAACAACAGTTATTGTTAAAGGTATATCCTTGTATGGCCATGAACAGTATGGGCATCCCTGGTCAAATAACATGGTTTGTTGATTTTGATTGTGAAAATAAGCACACATCATTACCGATAAACCACTTCAACATATGTTAATACATAATTACTGTTGATTTTCTATATATATGAAAAATGTTACTGTGCACATACTTTAAGATATATTTATTTATGACAGGGATGCTCTGGAGCACTTACACATGACCCTAGGTCACAATGCCTAATACCAAGCAAAAAAAAGAGAGGTACAAAGCCACCCCTAGGGCTGAACACTGGGCTGTGGAGGTGTAGAACTGTGTTCTCTGGAGTGATGGAGCTCCGTCCAATTCCTTGAATGAGCTGTAGTGGTGTTTTTGATTCAAAGCTAATTGTTAGTAGTGATTCATTTTATGAATGTTATTAAAATGTTAAGAGACTACTGTGTTTCATGTTTGTGTTGTTGTTTACCTGATACTGTGTGTAGTTGTAATTGCAAAGCTTGCATTCCTTTGTGGAGAAGTCTCCATCACAGGTGATCTGGTTCCACAGTGTATAGAGCAGCACAGCCAAACTCGCTACACGCAGAAACACTGCCCTGCGGGGACGTAGGGACATCAGAGGTGTGGAAAGTGGTCAACAGAAAAGTAATGTGAGAAATGTCACAAACTAATGAGTGTGGAAGTGAATGTGTATGGGGTGGGCCGTGGGCAGCCATTTGAGCACCAGAGTAGTAAACAGTATTCATTCTGAAGGCCATTTGATAAAAAAACAGAAGCACAAGCGGAAGATACAATCTCTAGAGCACTCAGCCTGTTTTGACCAAGGCCATACAATTGGCCACACACGGCAGCAGCTGGTTTAACACTGATGACATGACCAACAGACAGACACTGTGTGTTTGACAATTATGTTGTATGGTTATTGAACATAATAAATATGCCCATGTATTTCATGTATTTCCATACTTTCATTTTTATGTTATTGGATAACAGCAGATGCCCTATTATATTGTGTGAAACCAACAGAAACGCTCCAAAATTTCTTTTTCAAAACTTCTACTAGAAGGAATGCATGTTTTTGCCCTCTCCTGTTAAATGACCATTTTGGAATATTTTTAGGATCGCGGTATACTGATAGAAACACTAATGTGTGGCATCCCATGATGCATAATTTGTGTTAATCATCCTCTAGTCCTTCATCAGTGGTCAGTTTCTGCTCTGAGCTGCACCTGGCTGGATATTTGTGGTTGGTAGGCCAGTCTGAAATCCTACACTGATGTGTGTAAAATCTTGAGCAACACTCCTATGCCTAATGCACTCATAGCAGTGCTAAACACACTACCATGTGACACTGTGCTAAGTAGCTAATCAGGGCTGCAGTGGTCCTATGGTCAGTAACAGACCAATGATGAGTTTTCAAACTGCATTAACAGATTAGCCTAGCCGATGTGTGGGATGTAGAAGGCAGGAGAAGCTAATGAAGTGATCACAGAGTGGAAGTACAAATAAAAGTGACACACTCTCAGTTGTTTTCTTTGTTGTATGTGCAGTGTTAAGTAAAAACAGATTACAAATCTAACCGGAGCAGTGCCAGGATGACCGTGGTACTGGGAGAATATTTTTCCAGCAAGGCGACCTGGTCACACAGGAAAGGGACAACAAAGTTGCTCGCAGTTATGATGATAGAGGGCAGGTACTCGAGCAGTAAGCCTACGAAGCCTTCCTTTGGCTGAGACTGAGGAACAGAACAAGATGCAGGGAACATACTATTGAAATTGTTATGAAGCATTTAACTTTCATGATGAGTTATTGCTAACAAGATTAGGTTTTTTGAACTTTGATTAATTATGTGAGTTTAGTGTAGATGTTCAGGATGACAGTTTTGGAGGGTTTGGTGCTGCTGACCTGGCTGAACTGGGTTGCAGAAGCAATGCCAGCAAATGCCCCCCCAATCATAGCCAGGACGACGAGATGTAGGAAAAAGCGTAGAGAGTACAGGCCCACAGCCTGAATCAAAGTCAGAGAGGCAGCCTTCTGTTTAATCCTGTCCTCCTCCATATCCACCTGCACGTTTGTGTGTTTGCGAGAGTGAGTGAGAGAGAGAGAGAGAGAGAGAGAGAGAGAGAGAGAGATCAACAGAGGAACAATATAGGAGACTATTCATCACTATCACTATTCATCGGCCCCTAGTGGCCATTTTAGTTTCTTGTAATTTTTTACATTTCAGTAGTGGTCTGAAGTGGCATAATGATAATCCAATGCCTCTGGTTTCGGCCCAGCAATATGTCCTGTTTGCTTATTCCCTCTCACCTGTAACTGGTAGCGCAGGTTATTCTGTTTCAGCTTGGTGGCGCGTTCCCCCTGGAGGCCATAATCCCATCCGGTGAAAACCAACACACTGTAGCCACTTACAGCCCCTCCACCAGTTGCCACCATGATTCTAGTCACACTGCCCATCCTGTTGACCAATAAGAGACACTTCAAGCCTTAACTCTGAGAACCCATTGACAGGGGTCAGACCTCACTTCTTCACTCTGATAATCATTGTTATACAATAGCTTCATAGCTGTTAATGAATCATTTGTAGTGATTAATGAAAAATAGGGGCTAAGATTAATAATTGAATACATATTGCATATAGTCTGAATAACTAACAATGTGAACTGTAGGCTTAAACGTCAGTTATTAAAGATGCATTATTCTAACTTATTCACTTATTCAGTACTTCAGAAAAGTCTGTGTTCGAGAAGACTTAGGAATCTTAGGAATTCAAAGGTTTAATAATGACCAGGTCACTTTGGTCATTATCATGTACCATAATCAGCACAGGATTGTTGTCAACCAAAATATAGTTCATCATTAAAACAATGTGTTTGAGCAGATGGCAAAGAGTATGTACTGACCGAATGATGATGCAGGTGAGGCAAAATAGAAAGTAGAAGGCAGCTGTCAGCAGGTAGGCGAGCGGTACATTGTAGGAGAAACCACTGCTTGTGACCAGCGTGTTGTTATAGAAACCATAAAACATGTACGAATATTCCATGAAGCCCTGGCAAGGTGAGAGAACAGTGAATCAGACCATCACAGCAAGAACATTAACCACTTAAACCCTAAGGTCTGTATATGGGCCCACACTCCCTGAGTAGAACTGTGATAATAACAGTTTTTTAAATTAAAATTTTAACACCTATGTTTAATTAGAATTAAACATAGGTGTTAAAATTACACCTGAAGAACAGGGGCTAAATAAATACTAAGTGTATGAGGGCGTATGAGGTCACAAAGAGCATTAGAAAGCCATTGTGAATGTGTGTAGTGTTAGATCAGCTTTAAAAAAGAGCTTTGTCTCCAAAACGGTTTAACTAGTTCCAACTTCAACAAGTTATTTGAGCGTAGTAACTGATGCCAATTGTATTTGAGTTATAAATGTTTATTTGCATTTTTCATTTTAAATACATCAGTATTATTCTCTTTCCTTCCAGTGTTTGCACTGATCTTCATTCAGCTGATGTGTGTGTACATGTATTTAAATCTTTGTGAGGAACAAAAGACCTCATAATAATATGAAAGAAAAAATGTGTCAAAGTGAGGACATTTTGCTGGTCCTTATAAGAAACCATGTTTTTTCTCCAAAATTAAAAAATAAACTGAAAGAGCAGAAAAATACAGTATTACAGAAGTCAATGGAATGTACTGACAAAGATTGCAATATCAACCTGTATGTGTGTGTGTGTGTGTGTGTGTGTGTGTGTGTACCATTCCTGAGAGCAAATCCAGAAAGTAGGTGTAGAAAACCGTGAGAGCCTCAGGATTGGGATCATACAGTAGACACTCTTTCACACCTTCACCCGCATAAAAAGCAAACACAAAGCACTGAATTGCATTATCACATTCAGTTATAAATGGCACTTTCTTCTTTTTTCCTTTCTTATCTTTTAAACCTTAAAATATTATGCTGTCTTTGCTTTGTTTTGTTGGTTGTATGAGATGAGATGTATAAACAGGCATCTCATTATTAAAACGGCTCTTCCAAGAACCATGTGCACTTGGACAGGGAGTAGACACAAGCAGGCCAATCCAAGACATCATGGTGGGGTAAAAAAAGAAAAAGGCAAAAAGAAATAGGTGAACAGTCGAAGCTGAGAGATAAAGAAACACAGTAGGGTGAGCAGGGAAAAACTAGGAGGCAACTGGGTAACCAGACTATCAGATAAACTAGGAAAAAGACAAAAAAATAAGCAGATTTTACTGAGGAATTACATATGAAACAACAGCACCAGAGTCACAGAAAATATTCTGCTCACTTTAACTGTCCATTAACTTATTTCAGCATCAGGGTTGGCGGTAACTAAATACATTTACTTGAGTACATACATTAAGTATGTTCATTTCTATGAAGGTTCTTATTACTTACACATAGCTTTGAATTCAGCAGAAGAATGATCTTTTCTTAAATGCAGTAGCCCGTATTGTGTTTATCACATGAGAAAAACCAATCACAGTAAATGACTCCTACGCTGTTGGCCAAGTTTAAAGTAGGTGCTTCATTTGTTGAACAGTTTAAACTGGGAGTTGCAGTGATGGTTACTTCTACAGCAGAGAAAGATTATTAAGGTAAAAGACAGAGGTTCCGGATCAGAGAACTCATGGACATATCTGACGTCCATGTTTGAGATATGTCCATCCATCCATTCATTTTCTAAACCGCTTCTTCCGTTTTCGGGTCGCGGGGAAGCTGGAGCCGATCCCAGCTGACTGTGGGCCTATGGCAGGGTACACCCAGGACAGGAGGCCAACCCATCGCAGGGCAACACACAGACA
>JBBPDA010000009.1:19770668-19781731 GCA_037974385.1 Arnoldichthys spilopterus
ACACACACACACACACACACACACACACACACACACACACACACACACACACACACACACACACACACACACACCGCTTCAACTCATATGACAAATATAAAAACAAAAACACAATAGCACATTCAATGTCTAGGAAAGTCACTGCAAATCCATCTCCACTTTCTACCTCTTCCTCCTTACCCTGCCTCACTCTGCTATCATTCTCCTAGTGAATGCTGTAGGTCCAAATCGAAATCTCTCCATCCCAATCTCTTCATATGTTACCTAACACAAGCTACTAGCTGCACTCTTTAAAATACAGGTGGCAAACAGGGCTCTTTGGAGAAGAACTATTTAGGTAATGTTATTATTAAGGTTTAATAGCAATTTAAGTTTTCTTTTAGTGCTGTACATCTAGGCAAAGACCCATTTGGGAACCTTTATTTTTAGGAGTGCACCACTGGTAGAATCAACATATCAAACTTGCTGAAGGTCTGCTAACACCAGATTTAGGTCATGTGTCATACAGCAAAAAATTTTTGAGAAATGCACTTAATTCTGGGACTTATTAATAAGTTCCTCAGTTTAGCAGAGCTGTTTCTTCCATCCTTCTGTAAGGTCATTGAAAAAGGCAAAAATATTTTCATAATCAGTCAGACACCACTTGCACTTCTGATCCTACATCATGTTTGTTATGCTGGTAAAGGAAAGACAAACACGCCTCCCTTATTTCCTTCAGTCTCTCAGGTTGTTAATGGAAGCACAGATCTTGAGGGCAGGGCCCAGTTTGATGTTCATGGTAGTCATGAGATGTTCCTCTTTAAGCAAAAGCAGCGCCTGTCCATCAATCTCCTGAGACAGGAACTGACTTGCCAGGTCCTCACAGCCTGTAAGTGGACACCAGGGAAGAGGTTTTGGTCAAATGTGGTTTAATAGATGGTGAGTAGTTTTGTACTTGAGCTGTGTAGCTAATGAAAACGAATAAAACGTATGTCTGATAAAATGGAAACATTTAAATTTGAAGGCAGCTACTGCTAGCTATGCAACACACTCTTACATCCTTATAGAGAACAGTATTCTGTAGTGTCAACAACCATGAAATCAGCAAGTAGATTTTACTATTGTGTTTACATGTGCGATTTATTTGCCTCTCATTTACATTGAGTTGTTCTGTGTGTGAAGGAAAATGACAGCAGTAACAATATTATATTTTTTGGATAAAAAGTGAATGTGATTTTTTACTGCCCCAAAAGTTTTATTGAACGCTCACATGGAGAGAATAAAAACTTATACATTAAGTAGTGATGGTGATAGTTGTGATAGTTGATTTTTTTAAAAACTCAAAAAGCTTTAAGAACACAACTAACTCTCAGCTGCAGCTATGTCACATACAAACAGTACATGTGCAACAAATCAGTATACATTTGAGGACTTCTCTTTTATTTGCTTATCCACTTCAAAATAAAAACTCTGGAACATGGGATGCTGTGAACTTCCATCCAGACCTTCATCTTGCTACCACAGGCTAAATATTGTTTTTCTGATTTGATTAATCAACTATTAAAAATACTGCTTATGCTGCTCTTACACACACGCACGCACACACAAACAGCTGATTTAATTACTAAGGGCATTCTATATAATGTTAGGTGTGTCCAAGTGAATAGAATTAGAATGGAATCTAAACTTTAGCTCAGATTTAGCACAACTGGTAAAATGTACTAAATCAGAGTTAAAATTCATCTTCATGGACAACGCATTGAGCAATCAGAGGCTTGGCGTGACAATTATTAATGGGAAAACTTACCTTGCAGAGAGGAAATAAACCGACACACTTCCTCCACACTCCAGTGGGCAGGGCTAGCAGATAAAAAGTGATCTCCGTCCAATGGGAGGCTGCCTTGAGTAGTGTCATCCAACTGAGGGCCACAATGGGCGGGGCGAGGGCAGGAGAAGGAAGAGCTTGGAGACAAGGAGAGGGAGTCTTCTTCCTCTTCCTCTCCCTCACAGCTGGAGATGTCCTCCGAGCGACTTGACTCCGAACGGCACTGACGGAAAGAATGGAGGGGGAGAAAGAGAGAGAGTAAGAGAGAGAGTGAGAGAGAGAGAGAGTGAGAACGAGGGCGAGAGAAAAATAATGATTTACTGTGAAAAGGTAAAACACAAAACTTTGGACTGTCACGCTAAATTTGCAGGTAACCCCTTAAACTGCAGATGTATTATTCAGTTTAAACTCTGAACTATTATGAATAAATAACTGAAATGGTTATAAGTATTAGGAACTGACAACTGGACATAGTTTCACCCTCACTTGTTATGAAAAGAAAGAAAAAAAAAAAAAAAAAAAAAAAAACACTGAACCTCTTGTTTCAATTTGTCATTCAACACTCACCTTTACTGAAAGGTGTCTGCCCGCTATTTTAGCACAGGCAATTTCCGAGCTACTCCTACGAGGACCCCTACGTCTGGCAATCCCATCCTGCATTACAGCTGTTGATGTCTGCTGCTCTCCGCCACTGGTGCCCCGGCTTGTGCGGAAGTGTTGTCTGCAGCTCACATTGTATCTGAAACAGTACAACCCCATGCAAATCATGTAAACTCAAATTTACTTGAAACCAGAACAGAAGACAACATATCAAATGTTGTAACTGAGATATTGTACTGTTTTATGGGAAACATATGATCATTCTGAATATGACTGCAGGAACACAGAAATTAGCATATATTTTACTAAATAAAATTTTTTTTCTATTAAATGTGGGTTTACATGATTTGCAAATCATGGAATTCTGTTTCTTATTTACATTTTACACAGTAACTTTTGCACAACACTGTATGTACATTACAATAATTTTGTATTAGATTCCAGTCATAATACAAGAACATATTCTACAGAAACACAAATGTGGTATAAATATATATATATAGAAAGAATCAACACTTTGCCACTTGTTTTAATGAGCTAAAAGCAAGAATTAAAACTGCACCATGCTTGTGTCACTGTCAGCTATAGCAACGTCACTGATGGTTAATCTAGTAATAGAGCAGTGGACAGAAAAAGGTGTTTTAATTTTGAAAGGATTTTTACTTTTATTTTGTAGTATTTTATAAACACTATGTACTCTGCACCACCAGCCACTGCTTCAATACAATGCACTGCAGTACCTCTTAGCGCAGGTTTTAGAGCAGAACCGTTTGGACCCTCGGAACTGGCTAGCAGGAGCAAAGCTCTCACAGAACTCACACTTCAGCACTGCAAATGTAAAAAAGTGTATAACACAATCAAGTAGAATTTATTTTCACAGACAGTACTGTAACAAAGATCAATAACCATGAACCAGTATCTGCTGTTCACTCACCAGAGGAGGCACTGTTTTCGGACTGCATAGCAAGAGGCATAGAGACAGCAAGGCCTTCAGCCCGCTCCTTTACTGGACCAGTAACCTTTTGGACAAAGTCAAAAGCTGGCTCATTGAAGTTAGGCGAAGTCTTGTGTTAACGTTACTGTAATAACCCTGTGGAACATGTAAGTAACGTGTGTAAGATAAGATCTAGTCCTTGACAGGATCTCCAGAAACAAGAGAAAACTCACAGGGAAAGGTTCTGCTCCCTCTTGGATGACAAATCCTTCAATGAGGTGGGTGAGCACCTGTGGTTTAACCACAGCCTGTGGAAGAGGGGCACGATCACCCTGAACCCCACCACGTGGCAGAGGCAGAGGCAAAGAGAGAGTTGGTGGCGTAGAGAATGCTACCTCTGGAGCTACACAGAGAAAAAAATAATAATATATGGATATATACATAAAGATCAAGAGACAGAGAGAGATTAGTGTAGATATCTATCATACAACAGAGAAAATATTTGTTGTCAGATTGTCTTCCAAAATCATACACTGTCACACTCACCAGTGTCCAATGAGGGAGCTGGAGAGAGAGGAGGGGCGGAGTCAGTTAATGATGGACAGCAGTGGGCAGATGCCTCTGCTGACATCTCATTCGTTACATCTGATTCCGATTTCCTTTTCAAGGAGCCAATCACTGGCTTTGTCTAAAATACAATAAGAAAACCAGAGGAAGCTAAGCATTTAAGATGTAAAAGCCAGCTCACACTGAAAGATTTTCTGAAGTGCTTCAAATCGTCTATCTGACAGAAGAAGTTTGCTTCCCAGGAGCCCCTACATCCTGCTGTGTTTTTATGGTCTTAATGTTTTGGTCTTAAGCATCTTTTAGTACTAACCTGGGCTGTACCAGACTGTTCGAACACGGAGTCTTCTGCTGGGGTCACTGCGGCAGTGTTATCCTGTCCGTCAGCAGAGTGACCGTTGGAGGAAGAACCACTCTGATTCAACACTGCATTCTGATTGTTCTGCATCTGAGATACAGGGAGGGCACTTTGGGCTGATTTAAGGCACATCCCTGCTCCACCTGTTTCCATTGCCGTCACCATTGTGACCACATTGCCGGTAGGGCTACTGATGGTAACGGCAGCAGTCCCTGTGCCATCCTGGTGGGAACAGCAGTTGCGGGCCTGGGCCACAGCTAAAGCCTGGGAGTTTCCCAGTGTGCCTTGCCTGGCTCCCACCAGCTGGACCGGAACATGGGGCGGGTGGTGCGTGGTCTGCCCAGTGCTGGGCGGCGCTGGTAAAATAGGGGGAGGGTGGCGGGGGGGAATTTGCGTGGGAAGGCGATGACTCTGGGCTGTTTTGGGCTGGATAGGCACTGGTCCCGTCCCATGTGCGACTTTCTCTGTACCGAGGTTTCCAGCAGACTGCTGCAGGGGCTGAACCACCAGAGTCTGAGCTGTCATGTTGGATTTGGGTGCCACGGAACCTACGGGGTAACCCTGGGAGGAAGTGGGAACATTGGAGCTGGGCACCAGAATGTGTGTTACCGTGGCAGCAGGTGCAGTCACACCCCGTGCCTGGCAGAGTCCGGACGGAGAAAGCAAAAGCTGAGAGAGAGGGAGAGAGGGAGAGGAGGTGGATGAGGGAGTAACAGAGTTGCCGCCGCTAGCCTGCTGAGCTGCCAGGGTGGCAGTGTTTGTGGCCTTGACACTGATGCCGGTAATTGTAGCATTGCCGGTAGAGCTGTAGGTGGCAAGCTTGGTGTTGGCGAGTTGCTGTGGTTGGGCTGTGATCTGCCCTGCTGACTGAGCGAACTGCTGCTGCTGGGGTTGAGTCTGGCTGAGTGCGAATGACCCTGAAAGACAGAGAGTGAGAGAGATAAAGTCAGGGAAAATGTGTGTGTAATTTTAGTAGTGCTGCAATTACTGACTATTATCAGTTAACCTTTTGATTACTTTTTCCATTAAGTTACCATGTCAACAGAGAACATGATACAGGTGTTTTTTTGTTTTAGATGTGACTCATCCATTTGCTGCTTTGAAATCCTTTCTGCTTTGAAATATGCTGTACAATGCTGTAACTTATAAGGGAGAAAAACTCCCACTCACTCACCTAACACCAACCACACAAATTTGTGTTCTCAGATACATTTTTACCTCACTTTTAGTGTCATTTTATCATTAGTCAGCTGGAACTTGGCAGTACGGTGGGTTGTGGCAGTCACTCCAACACCAATCACCCAGCTTTGCTTTCTCAGACATGAGCTTTTATTTATTGTCAACACTTATGTCAACAGATCTCCCAAAAGTGGGAATCAACCTTGTCTTTCTCAAACTTTAGCTATTGTTAGCTTTTGTTAACTTAGTCAGTATGCTACAGGGCATCTTTGTACATTGGTGTGTGGATATGGATCACTGTTTGGATATGTAACCTGCTAATCTTATGTAACATTTGCTCACTAAACAGGCTTAAGATGCAAACACCACAAAGCAGGTTTAATATTGCCTAACTGTCCCTCCAAAAAAAACAAAAACAAGAAACAAACTAAGTTGCTTGATTTCACATCCTCAGTTTTGAGTCATCATTATCTTTGCTTGTGTTGGTGCTTTATTTAGCCAGAAGTGAAAAGTTTTTGTAGTGACCAGAGCTGTTACTGTGCTGGCTAAGCTAATGTCAATGAGTTCTTGTCTCGATCACCGCTTAACATTTTTTGTTAGGTAAACAGTTTGACATTGACCGACTTAAGCACTTCATTCCCTTATTTAATGAGCAGCTTACCTTTTTGATTGTTTTTGGATTATGACAGAATGAAGTGGTTAAAACATGCACTTTAATGTCACTTATAACAATATTACTCACCACACCAGTAATATTATATGAAATATTAAAATTGGTAGAGTGTAAATGCTGCCTGACAGGCCAAGCAAAGGGCATTCGCTGACCACATTGGCTACATTTACTGGGCATTCTGGAAAATCATGACTCATGTACTCCAATAAATGAGACCTCACCAGTGTCCTTCCTGTCAGGAAACTCAGTCTTGACTGCAGCCACACGAGGGGTAGACACGCAGCGCATGGCCAGATTCTGCACCTGTAGACATGCAGGGGGACAGGTAGAGGATGGGCAGAGAGAGTAAGAGCCAGAGAAAACTAAGAGTGAAAAGTTTCTCAAACATTTACTTATCAACCTATTATGAACATTTGAGTGAAACAAATGTCAATCTTACCTGGTCATTGTCTGACTGGTTATTTGAAGATGTAGGAGGGCCTTCCTGCTGCTGCTGCTGCTGTTGTTGTTGGGGCTGCTGTTGCTGTGGCTGTTGCTGGGTAACCGTTGCCACAGCAGCTGTTGCTGTGCCACCAGGCATAAAGATAAGCTGAGGGGTGAGAGGAGCCCTGAGAGAGCGGTTCACCTGTGTGTGAGAGAGACACATACGCACACAAACATTATATATACTTATGTACATACGTACAGTGAGAGAGATAGAGACATAGACAGAAACATAGTTCACCTGTGGGACACGTGTTTTGAAGGTGTTTTTAATGTAAAAGATGTAATGTAAAAGTCTTCCCCTAACTGGCATTTGTACAGTCTAGATTTTACATTTACTTTGCTCATATGTGCACATTTTCATCAAAGTAAGACTACATTCTAGGAATTTAGGAATTTGAGCCAGAAATGTTTAAATATGAAGTAACAGTACTTGTGAGTCATAAACATGCTACTACAGGTTACAAACTGTAGTAGCAAACATAAGAAACTTTATAAAATTAAATGCTGACATCAGCATATTGACCTGGACCTAAGACACAAAAAAACACACATCTTTCCCTTTGCTGCTTAGATTACGGGGTATGTTCTAATGGCTCTCAAACTCACTCTCAGGTACATTTGACCCTGCCCGGCTGAGTTCCCGCCCAGCAACACTGACTGGCTGAGAGCTGACGATGTTGCAGATGTTGCAGGGCCAATTGGGCGAGGATTTGTCATGGTCCCACCCCCAGATGCACTGCTTAAATTGACCTATATGAAAAAAACCATTTAGCATAAACACAAACACGTTCACATCCTTTCCGGTTGAATGTAAACAGTATGCAATACCACTGGTACCACCATGAAACAAAACACACTAGTAGTCATTTCTGCATATTATTTGCAGATTTGCTTTTTAGAGAAAAAGTTTCAGCTCAGCAACATAATTTCTTTAAGATTTACCGTGCATTGAGCCGTGCTGGTGGCTGCGGAGACGTTGTTGCTAGGGGAACTGGACTGACGACTGGCAGCAAGAGTGGCCTAAATGAAATAAACAGAATAAACTTGGGGCTAGTCATGAAGTGGAAAAACATTATTCATCAAAAACATAATTTACTTCTAATGTTAGTTAATGTAAATCATTTCATTTTATATAATTATGCAGTATTTCTATTGGTTCATTCTAAGGCTGGACCCTAATAAACAACTATTTGGATATTCGTTAGTTGGGTAGGTAACCCATCACATGTGCACATGTGGAGCAGCGGGGAGCTATCAGCAGCACCGGGGGAGAAGTAGCTGGACGGTACCTTGCTCAAGGGTACCTCAGTGGTGCCTGGGCCAGGACTTAAACCTGCGACCTTCAGTTCAAAAGGGCAAAGTCTTAACAATGAGGCCACCACTGTCCACGTCAGGCACCCAAGCTAAAATATTAGTCTATAAAAATTTAATTTATGGACTACTACCTTAGCTTGGGTGCCTAACATCCCTCTCACTCACAGCATAGAACACCAAGACTTCAGTTAAACACCAAGCATTTGACGGAAGGAGCAGAAAGCTCAGTAAGTCAGTACTGAGCTAAATTTATACATATTAATGTGCTGTTGGTTACTACCAAAGCTCTTAAACACCAAAAATACTTGGTACAGCAACAGTTTATTTACCATGAACAAGTTACACACAAAGTAAAGGGCAGATGCTGTGTTCAGATGATAAAGAGAAAAAGAGATGGTCTTCTATAGACAGTGATGAAGTAATAACTACATATACTGCATATTAACAGATAATATAACATAACATAATCCATAATGTTGTTTTATTCATTTATTTTACTAATTGTTAATTTTTTTTTCCCTGGTGATTTTTAAATGGTATATTTCTGCTGTTCCGCATAACCTCAGTGGTACTTGTGCTAAAATGTGTCTCACCTGTTGCACCGCGGCGAGGTTGTGCAGCTGGGCACTGCTGATCTGTTGCTGTAGCATCAGCTGCTGGAAATACTGTGCTGCATTAGGCTGCCTCTGCAGAGCCTGAAGTGCCTGCAAACACATGTATACTTGTATTCACACACAACATAATTCAGTTCAGATCAAATCGATGTATATAATGCTTTTTTAGCAAAAACAATAAAATGGCTAGATAGACAGCTAAAGACAGTGAAGAGATATCTCAGTGAAGAGACATCCCAAGCACACATTTGCTGCCTTTGTTGTGTAAAGTGTAGCACATCTAGCAGGTCTCAGAACAGTGTGTGAATGTAATTAGCTGCACAGTAAAAACTGAGTATTTCTTATAACTTCATTTTATTACTTATTGCAAAAGACATATGCTTCCCATTGACATCGCCTGTGCAAGTAAAAGTTTCACAATAATATGTTTCTATACAACGTCCAAGACAAAATATAGCCAATACGCATTCGAGACACTTCCTGTTGGTCTCCAAATCTCTTACATTCTACATAATCTTCTTCACTGTGCTCACAAGTGTACTTTGTTACATTGGATTGAAGAACAGTCCTTCCAAACAGTGTCAGTATAACTACGCATTGTTGCACTAAAACAGTGGTCCAGTTAGAGAAAATTTTCTGAAGAAAAGGTCCAGAAGATCATGTGTATAACTATTTAGCGTGATTTTTTTTTAATCACTGCCACAGTTTCTGAGCATGAGACATGCTGGTTTAGTGCTCCCAGTGGGAAGTATGAACAGAAATGAGTCTGTCCATTCCTAATTAAATGCTCTATCTTTTTTGGACAGTGCCATTTGTTCCTTATTTTTCTCTCTTTCTTCATTTCCTCTTCAACTTACTGCGGCTTCGTCTTTCTCTCGCGTCTGTATCTCTCCCTTTCTTTCGCTCAGTCGTCTGTATCTCTCCCTTTCTCTCGCTCAGTCGTCTGTATCTCTCCCTTTCTCTCGCTCAGTCGTCTGTATCTCTCCCTTTTTCTCGCTCAGTCGTCTGTATCTCTCCCTTTTTCTCGCTCAGTCGTCTGTATCTCTCCCTTTCTCTCGCTCAGTCGTCTGTATTTCTCCCTTTCTCTCGCTCAGTCATCTGTATCTCTCCCTTTCTGTCGCTCAGACGTCTGTCTCTCTCTCTCTTTCTCTGACTCAGTTGTCTGTATCTCTCCCGTTGTTTGCTCATAAAACGCTATTTTTCTATTTCTTTCTACCGTCTTTTCACCCCTTTGCCTCTAACTCTCTCATCTGTCTGCCCCGTAGAGTTACTAATTTACCACCTGGAATGAACGTACTTGATTGGCTGAAAGGTTTTACGTATGATGGCTTAACTTACATGCAATTGGTCTGTGGGTTTTCTTAGCTGCTAAACCGCTACCGAAAAGACTATAAAAGCTGTGCTGGTTAAAACAGACACGTCCTGTCAGGCGTTAATTATAACGTTCTGTTTTGGCCGCATGTTCCGGGTCCATATGGGAGCTTTTGGGTCCAGATCCGGACCACGGTCTGCCTGTTAGTGGTCCGCTGCTCTAAAGGATAAAACTCTAAAAGGTACAAACCCCTAATGAGTAAGTCCACAAGTGGAAAAGCAGGCAGGTATAAACAGCGCCCGGGGAGCAGTGTAGTGGGACGATATCTGTTTTGGTAAATTAATTTTAGGCATCTCTGTTAAGAATTTGCTCCACATTGTAAAAGCTGATGCTGATCTCCTCTGACAACGCTCGCTATCTACTGAGGTACGCAGGGGTGAGGTAATAATCTTAAAGCTGCCTGAAGTCAAATTAATAAAATTATAAGCTGCTGATGGAGGAACAAATATTTTAGCTTCACTCTGACATACTCTTACTAGTTTTCTAAACTTATAAATCTTCTATGTGTTCCTGTTTGCCCCTCTGCAGAGACAGTGTTGACTGTGGAAATACAAGCTGACATCTGCACTTCATAGAAAATGAATGCAGAGAGATGTAATGCAGGATTAAATTGTGTGCATGTTACACAGCAATGATGTAGTGACTACATGACACACACACACACACACACACACACACACTTACCTGGACAGCTTGTCTTTCATACAGAGACATCTGAGCAATTTGAGGGGGCCGAGAATTGCCCCCAGAAGGAGCATTGCCAACAGTGGAGCCCGAGTTGCCCTGTTCCTCTGTTTGCTCCATGCTGAAATCAGCTGATGTGGAAAATATGACAGACAAGTTAAATTTATTAAAAACAACTAATCTACCTACATGTCTTCATCAATGGATTTGAATTTTAACATTTTTCTCTGATCAACATATCTTTTCCATTTTTGTCTCAAGATGTTTTTTTTCCCTCATTATGAACTACAAGATTAGGTTTCTCCTGTGTACTGAAACCAAAAGGAACCATCAGGGCACTGGCATTAGCATTTTCATTCCTAGGCAAAGTTACAATCTTGCACTAGTGTGTAGCATCTTTTATTTACGGTCTTCTCAAAGATATTGTGGTATTTTTGTTATTATTTGCAGAGTATTTTCTACTATTATTCTTGTATATATA
>JBBPDA010000009.1:19797678-19808702 GCA_037974385.1 Arnoldichthys spilopterus
AAATGCAGAGGTCACATTTCGTTGTGGTGCTTGAGTGTGTTCACAATGACAAAGAGTCACTTTCACTTCACTTTCACCAAAGACTGTATACCAGCAAGAGCTACAAGTAGGAGTTTCTAATAGGAAAACGAGTGTCTACAGCACCTGTTAAAAGTTTGCACTGTTTATTTTGTTCATTTAGGTTAATGAGACACAAAAACTATGAAGTCACATATCAACTTACTTCAAGTCAGAATTTTTTACATTATATCAAACGCTCTTATGCAGTAGACTCAATAAGCATAATGTTTAATCATTAAATGTTTGTTTTAAAAATAAATGTATATCTACATTTTGTACCTTCTGACAGAAATGAATGACAATAGTTTTCTGGCATCTCAACACAAGAGTGGTGTTGTACTGTAAACTGATGTTACTTTCACTTGTTAACTTCTTTTCCTCCATGCCCAGCTTCAGAGGAAAAGACACATCGGGAACGACATTGTTGCTGTAGTTTATCAGAAGGGCCACACCCCTTTCATATGTGATGTCATCACTTCCCACTTCCTGCACTGTTTCATTGCTGTGAGGAGGGTGAAGAGGGAAAACGGGGCAGATGGCGGGGATGGGGGTGCATTTCAGGTGAGTCAGAATAGTAATAGATTGTGTGTGTCTCTTTACAAAGACAAAGTGTAAACATTAGGGGTGTAAATCTCTGGTCTCAGACTTTAATCAGTTTAATCATGATTACTTTTAATTTTTTTATTTGATATTCTGCCGATTTTGGTATGATAAACATTTATTAAAAAAAAAACGCTAAAAACACAATGTATACACCAGCTGCAACTATCTCTTTTTATTGACAGGTGTCTGTTACTGCCAGGGAGGATGTGCCCCCATTTGGCCCACCCCTCCCCAGTCCTCCTATTTTTACAGAGGTGAGAAATCATGATATCGTTTTGCTGGATGTAAAGATAACAAAAGAAACTGGTGTTCACTGAAACACAAGAAGAACTGTTGATCCACTGAGTACTACTCACAGGGGTAGAAAATACTTAAAGGCTTGTACTTCATTACTAAAGTAAAGTAAAATATTGTTGTGAAAGATTTGTACTTTACTGACTTTTATTGACACTTAACACTTTTACTCAGTTACAATTCCAAGAGAAAAAAATGTTTACTCCTTGCATTTTCATTTAGACCCTCAATGTACTCATTACAAATTTAAAAGCTAGGTTATTTTTAATTAATTGTGAGAAAAGTAGAGCTTAAACTACTTTTATAATGATGGAAAAATGTTTTGGCCATCCTTGAAGGAATTGTTAGGCTTCAAAAATATGCAATTTTGCCCTTACTGCAAATGTTGTTTTTCAGCCAAGACATGTTTGTTGTTCAAAGTTTTCTTCTTTAGTTTTGCACTGGAGCTACAAGGCTAATGTGGAATGGGAGAGACACTAGCCTCAACTCTCCAATTCAAAACTTGAACACTAAAAGTGTCTTGTTGAATACATTAGGTGTATGGAAAAAAACATAAGCCTGATAAGATTTCCTCTAAGTTATCATCAAATTACGTGAGTGCATTTCTCTTCCAGGGCTCTGTGTTTCGGGAGTTTCTTTTGACCAAACTCATCAATGCTGAAATTTCCTGTTACAGGGCTGAACGGTTCAGCAGACTAGAGGTAAAAGTAATAATCACAATGATATGTATGTATCTGTTCGGTTTTATGCATCAATTAGCCAGAACATTAAAACCACAGACAAGTGAGGTGAGTAAAGTTGGTTATCTCACTACAATAGCAACATATGGGGGGTGTATATTAGGCACCAAGTGAACAGTCAGTTATTGAAGTTGATGTGTTGGAACCAGGAAAATGTGACACTGACAAAGGTTGAAGCCAGCCTTTTTGGCCTGTTACCACAGAAATGCTACTGTAGCACAAATAGCTAAAAAAAGTCAATGCTGGTAATGATAGAAAGGTGTCAGAAACCACAGTGAATCACAGCTGGCTGTGTAGCAACAGACCGGTCAGCATGCCTAGGCTGACCATGTCCATCACAAAGAGTTCCTACAATGGGCACATATGTGTCAGAAATGGACCATAGAACAAAGAAGGTGTTCTGGTTCAATTAATCAAGTTTTTTACCATTATGTGGATGGCTGGGTGTATACCTGGGTAAGAGATTGAACCAGAATACACTATGGGAAGAAAGCAAGAAAATGGAAGCAGTGTGATGTTCTGCATGTAAATCTTGGGTCCTGGCAATCTTGTGGATGTTATATTGACATGTACCACCTACCTGAATAATGGTGTAGACCAAGTAATTTTGGCAATGGTATTCATAATCTTGCTCCTTCCTACCTTTCTGATCTTCTCATGCCGTATTCCTCTGCTCGCTCTCTCAGGTCTATCGGTAGTAATCTTCTGGCTGTCCCTTGCATAAGACTTTCCACTAATGAAGGCAGGTCCTTCAGTGCCATAGCCCCCAAACTTTAAAATTCTCCTCCTCAGTCTCTCTGTGATTGTTCTTTCCTTTCTACCTTTAAATCAGAACTAAAGTCTAAAGACTAATCTTTTCAAAGATTACTTTTCTACTTTCCAATCTTCTCAACAATTTTTATTTTAAGTATGTTAAGCAACCTTGAGATTGTGAAAGGTACTATATAAATGAAACTTATTATTATCATTATTATCTGTGGAATGTGCTGCTGTCTGATAAATGAAGGCTCCACGTTATAATTTAGAGAAGTTCAGGAATTTACTGCTAATGTTTTGGTGTCAGACACCACAGCACACAGGCTTCTTGTGGAACCCAATACCTTGGTGGGTCAGAGCTATTCTAGTAGCATGAGTGTGACCTACAAGGCAGGTGGTTTTGGCAAGCATTATATTAAGTCTCATTTTGTGTCTTTGTTTCTCTTTCTCTTTCACTGTATAATTCCAAGTTGCGCACACGTTCCTCACTCTTGGAAGTGCTGCGTTCAGAACTGTCCTCCCGCTCCCAGTGCATGCTGGGAGAACCAGTGCATACAAGTGCCCCTCCAAGTGAAGGTGGGAGAGTGGCTCCAGAAGGGGGAGGAGGTTTCATCGAAAACTTTAAGGTGGACAGATGCCTCAGCAACACTTAAGCTAAAATTAGATTTACATCTAACAAGCTTATACCTTAACAATTAGCATCATGCAAAGTGTATGCCTAAGTAACTTGCCTAAAGATGCACTGAAATAATTAGTAATCTCAGATGTAAACTTGGTTATGTTTTCTGTTTTTTTTCTATTTTTTTTTCTTTGATATAGTTGTCTTTAAAAAAGGACAAAAGTGTAATCTAAGCTTTAAAGTGACTGTTACTACTGTTGTAAGTTATTTGATATACTTTTGCCCCTTTGTCACAGGGGTGTTTTACAGTGAACAATAAAAAATTACAGTCAAAATCTTTGGCTATTGCCTTGCAATAATAGCCTCTCTCTACTGCAGAGAGCCATCAGGGTGCGCAGTCACTCTTTTGATACGTTGGGAGGTGCAAAGAAGACAGGAGGTTCAGCAGTCCAAAAGCAAAGGGTAATCTCTTTCATACCCACACCACATAAATTAATTTGTAATGTATTTTCATTTCTTCTGTATGACTATGAAAATCCTGCTGTGCTACATCTAACTCTACCCCAATCTTTACCTCAGATCTAAAGGATCAACTTCAATGGTTTTAGACTAAAAGTAGCAGCTAAATGTGCCCACAATATCTCTATAAATGCCAGCTGGGGAGTGGATATTATTTACAGGGAATTCTGAAAGTTTAATTTCACAAACAATTGTCCTATGCTGATTTTCTCCCCATTTTTTCCATGGATTCAAACATGCTGTAACAGGATGGAGAAGGGTAAGTAGCATCTTCCTCTTTATCTATGTTTGCACCTTAACACTGTGGCATGTCAATCAGACTTGGATGTATATGATCACTCTCTAAGCCATATCTTGATGGTAAATAGTTTAACCTTAAATCCTCTGTGTGACCTACAGTGAATCAGGTCACAGGACACCCGGCACTGGCCCAACACCAACCGACAACCTGGCCTATACAGAGATCAAAGGACAGACAAGCCCTCTTGAAGACATGTAGCCATTTGCCCACTGAGTCACTGATTTCAAAGTTTCAAAGACTGCCACCCCAACAAAGTCTTTATTCATGTCTTTAGGAACAATTAAGAAATATAAATTTTATAGGTTAGTGTCTCCCAAACCAGTCCTGCCCTGCACAATTTTATTAACACATCCACTTCACCACAAGAACAGATGGGTAAGTAACCGATTTCTTGGATCAGGTGTGTTTGGAGCAGGAAAAAACACTACTATGTGCAGGACAGGGAGTACCCCAGGACTGGTTTGGGAAGCACTCTATATTTTGTTGTCCATAATGTTTTGGTGAAAATCTATTCTGTATATATCTGCTATATATTATTTACATTAAGTCTACATCTTTGTACAGGGCCACAAGCAGGGTTCATTTTGCAGTTATGTGACATATTGTACATAATCCACCTGCCAAATATACACATATTTATGTGTATACACTACACAATATAAACATACACCATATAAATATATAGATATATAGACTACACCAACTGCCAATTTTAATTTGTTTTTGTCCAGCATTTGTTTGCTCCCCTTTCAACTATTAATGCTTGTGTACCTTTTAAAATGATCTCTTTATTTATATATCTATAAACTGACTCCAATTATATGGTTTAATTTGGTTAATTATGTATCTGTTTATTTGCCTATTTATTTTCAGCCCTAGAGAAGGGTAATGGTGTGCTCACTATGTTAACTAGACATAATGTATTATAACTTACTGGTTGGTTTCTGAATTATATAAATGTCATCAATATACTAGTTACCAGTGACCTCATGCTTGCTGTAGTATGTTAAAGAATAGGCAACACAATATAAGAGTTTTAAACTGAAGAAGCATTAAAGTTGGTGTATTTTGTACACAGATGTATATAAATACACAGATGGATATGTAACTACAGAGCCTATAGCTTAGACTTAGCAGCTAATGCACCTAAGCTATAACATTGTGATTTAAATAGCTATGATTATTCTGAATTAAAAAAATAATAATAATGGGGTTTGCATTTTACAATATTTGAACATATTTGAACACACACATTTATACCATATGTTATTGTACAAACTTTCATATAGTATGCATGATGCATACCTGTAATTATAACAAGAAGTCAAAAGTGTCCTGGGGTTATTAAGAATCTTATACAGAGTTAAACATTGTGGCTTAGTAAGTCTATGGGTATGGGCAACCCTACCCAATGTAAAAGTCAGTCTTAGGATGCAACCTGAGGAATACTGATCAAGACTGATCACTGAATAGACAGAAATGTTTGTAATTACAGAATATATTGTTCAGATGAGTAAAGCCTTCTTTACATTTTTTAAATTAAACAAAAGAAAGCATTAATGAATAAATCAATAAATTATGCATTGTCATATACTTTTAAACCATCTCAGTGGGGCAGTTGGGGTGTAATGGTTAGGAAGTTGCCCCTGTGACCTGAAGGTTACTAGTTCAAATCCCAGACTGAAATGAACTTCCCCTAACAGTTAGAACAGCAGAGTCCCTTACTATCTTCAACAGCAACTGAAGACCAACCTCTTTACGGGCACTTAGGACAATAACTATATGTCCCAACTAGAGTTGGGCAATATTATATTTATTGTTATTGTGATAAACTGTGGTCACAATATCCTTTTCTGAGCATATCTTCATATTTTTAGTACTTAAATAACACATGTTTAATTTTAAGGAGAGTATCATTGGTCTTGCTTAAGTGAACGTGTACTGCAATGTGAAAAACACTGAATAAAAATAATTTGTACTCATATTTTGAGTTCTTAGAAAAAATATGGCACATATATACAGATAAACTGCCACATGCACTAACAAAAAAAATGTATTGATTAATTTTCCTTAAACCTGTTTTTCTGTTGTTTCATTGCAATGGAGACTCCTGCCTCCACGTTTTACGCTGACAAAGTGATCCACTTTTGTCTGTGAACTGTGGACATGTTACTGCTCCAGACTTTGATGTTTGTAGTAATAAATAATTTGATAAAGTGACATTTAAAAAATGTTTCTAGTTCATCTCTAGATCACAACTGAAATGGCTGCACCTAGTGGTAAAAATGTATTATGACTTGTTTTAGAGAACATCATTGTTATTATTATAATGTACCAGGGATATTTCACAAAGCGGCATATCTGAGTTAGTGAACTGTCCAAAACAAATGTCCCTTTTGATTCTCTTCCAATTGGACAGGCTTAGCTTTATGTTTAATTATCTGAACCCTGCTTTGTGAAAGATCTCCAGGCTTAGTAAACTTCTCTTCTATTGCAAAGATATATGCATTAGTTGGGGACTTTTCACAGTGTCTTCTCTGTGAACTTCAGCTGCACCTCAGCTTTGCAAAGTTCTCAGTTCCAAAAACCCATACCCTTCAGAGTGTCGCAACATATTTTTCAAATGTGTCATTTGGATCCACTACTTCTGGTATATTTAGGTATGCTACTAAAATGTCTGACCTTGTACTCATTTCTATTTACTTTTCATTTTCTTTGTCATGCTGTTAGTGCATAGGTTATACAGGTGTTGGAGTCACTGGTGCTTGGCACCACACACTCGCTTCCTTTTAAGTGTTCAGAAGCAAAATGTCTATTATTTGTTCTTGTGCAGATCAATGAACTGTTTAGATGTGTCAGTAAGAAGATTAAACGATTTACAAAAATGTCAGGGTTGTGACTTCTACAGCCAGCCTACAAATCTATGTTGTGTTCTATGATGTTCTGGCGTGGTTTGGCTTTAAACATCCCTCAGAAACTGTGTTCTTCTTAAATGTACCACACAGGGCTCATACAAACGTTATTATAACTAATTATGTATATGTTCAACATAAACATTAATAAACATTACTGATCCATCCACATCGAAAGTACATACAGCTGTGTAGTTTTGTAGGCTTTAGTAATGGCAGCAGTAAGAGGAGGGAGCCTAAGTGGAGCTCTGACAAGGACTTTGCCATTTTCAATACGTGAAGTACTGCAGTGGGTGTTGGGTATTTCTTTTACATCTTTAGAACAGAACAGGCCTGTGCTGCAGTTCCTTAAATTGTCCAGTGATTGCCATCACCTTTGATGGTTTTCCATTGGTTGATGGTTGAAACGCTCATCTGTTTCATAAAATGACTCCCCAGCTCCCAGACCTTGAATACCATTTATCAAGAGCATGTCCCTCTCAACCATCCAAGAAAAGATCATGTTAAGGGTTGTCCCTGTTCAAGCACTGGCATTTAGGTCCCCCATGAGAATTTAAGAACCATTTTCTGGAAAAAAGTGTAGCATTTCCAAAAAGCCATAAACTTCAAATAACCACCACATAAGCATGGACTGAACCAATTTAATTGAAAAAGCAGGAAGAGATTAGACAGTGCCCTCTCCCTCCCCACACAAGTTGAGATTTAATCCTCCTCTTCATCATCGCCGCCGCCAGCACCTCCCTGGCCCTTCTTGGCGTTCTTTCTCTTCACACGGCCTGGACGGCCACCTCCATATGGTGAACGCAGGGAGAAGTCAATGTGCTTCTGACTGTCCAGCCTTACCACGAATGAGGGGATATTCACCACCTGCTTACGCACACTGCAGAGCAAGAAGAGAGTGTGAGGGAGTTTCATATACAAACAGACCAGTACAAAATGACTGCTTTTCGGCAGTCATTTACTGCTTTCTCTCTTAAGGCCTCATTGACGAGGAATTCGTGACACCACAGACAATCTGACTGTTTTAACGTAATCATTGGCCATGAAAGAAAGCATTATGCCCATTAAAGCATGTGCCCAAACTTTACCTTCCCCCAGTGTTGTTCAAACCACTCCAGGTCCATGGTCACCTTGGGGCTCTGGGCACTTTTACAGGCAAAGGTATACGGCTTAACTGCCGAATTGACCTTGCAGACATTTCATACACACTCCGCAGAGGAGCTAATACAGAAATAATGAAAGAGGAAGCACAACCTCAATACAAGGAAAACATGGGGTGCATAACAGCACCATAACTTCAGCTCTTGCAAAAACTATTCCTTACCGGATATGCCTTTGGCGAATGAGAACACGGGCATGGTGGATGCTCTTGGCCAGGCCCAGCTTAAAGACCTGAGTCTGCAGCCTCCTCTCCAAGAAGTCCTCCACCTTCAGGCCTAGAATGTAATCCAGCTTCATCTTGCCTTCATCCAATACACCAATACGCACCAATCGTCTCAGAAGGGCATTACCTATGCAAAAATGTAGGATCATGTGAGTGAGGAAGGGCAGTGTAAATGTGAAATATAAATAGGATTCTATTACAGCTAACTGCAAACTAGCCTCATTATAAGGAAGGCTTAGCATCATGAATTTAAGTCAGGGGTACCCAACACCAGTGCTGGAGGGCTATGCCCAGCATAGTGCCATTTCCTGCAAAAATTCCCATTAAGGGTTTAACAAAATCTTTCACTGCATTGACCAAATCAGCACGCAATCCTACATAATGTGTTCATTACACAATTATTTGTACTACGCAGTTTTGTATTATACCCTTAACATAACGATTAAACCAATTTGCCTGAGTTTAAGCAAACCTAGCAAATTGAAGTTTCATACCGAGTGCAGACTACAGTATTGAACTTAAATGCAGCAAATTAAGGTTTCAAAAAAAATCAGTTCACA
The DNA here is from genome assembly GCA_037974385.1 of Arnoldichthys spilopterus. Lineage (NCBI taxonomy): Eukaryota > Metazoa > Chordata > Actinopteri > Characiformes > Lepidarchidae > Arnoldichthys > Arnoldichthys spilopterus. The sequence continues at coordinate 19,806,427 of JBBPDA010000009.1, forward strand.
TCTTGATGAAACTCAAGATTTACATCCTGTTAAATGGTCAGATTTAGGGAGTTTGAGAGGACCTTTCAACCAGTGATGGACACTGGACCTCAAAGACCAGATATGAAACACTGATCCACACAATATTTTAATTCACAGGTCAAATTAAAACTGCTTTTATGCCCCACTTGATTGATGTGGTTATAACGTACCCTCAAAGAGACGCTTAGGATCTTTCTCATCCAGGGTGAGCAGCTCTCTGGCAGCCTTACGGATCTTGGCCAGTGTGAATTTTACCCTCCACACCTCACGCTTGTTCCTCAGCCCATACTCACCTGTCAAAAACAGGAGTTAGACCAACAAACAGTACTCAATAAAAGACTTATGCTTGGACATATAATCCTTTATTCTCACCAATGAGTTTTAACTCCTGGTCGAGACGGGACTTCTCGAAGGGTCGGCGGGGAGTGACATATGTCTTGCGACAAACCCAACTCCTGGCAACGGGCATGGTGAGTTAGTTATGCCTGTAAAATTAAAATGGTTGTTAAACATCTTTGCAATAACCAATCAGTTAATCTACATACAGGACCATAGTTTGGAAAGCATCTTTGAATGTTCACCACAGTACTGTAAAACTACATGAAATATAAAGTAAGAACATCTCAAAAAAAGGGTGGAAGACTGTTCGCAAGCATGAGTTGATTAAATGTTTAGCCCAGTTTTTGATGATGTTGGGGTAAAGTGCTTGCTTAGGTTCTAAACATTTTATCAACATATGAATCAACAGGCCAAAATAGGTATAGACTTTTCTCCCCAACACCACACAGTAAGTGGTTCCGCCAACAAAGCAAATGCAAAATTAAAATGTCTTAAGAGCTTTAGCATACAAATCCCCCCAAAAAACGCTTAGCTACCTAAACACAAATTAAGTTATTTACGCGAAACCGACTAGGAAATGCAGTTAAGTCACCTCCGTACTACAAGTTAAACTTCCGAAACAATTTGTAATGACACGGTTATGTGAGCTTCACGTGTCCGACAGGCCCATCAGCCCACGATGCTCTAAAAATGGCGCCCGCAAAGATTTCTCCAGCACGAGGATTACAAACACCGTTCATCGGCCAAAACCGCATTAAAATGAAAAATGATATGCGACTTATAGCCAATATTCAACTGTTATCGCGAGCTCACAATAAACGACAAGACAGACCGCTATGGAGAAGAGCACCAGACGTTACCTGACTCAATCAGGCTCGGAAAGAAAAGAGAGCGAGCGGAAGTGCGGTGGGATTTTATATGAGACTTGGCGAACTACATTTCCCATAAAACCTTGCGAGTGAACGACGATAAACGCAGACCATTCGGTTGTGCTCCAAAAATGAGTGATTCCACCTGCTGGACAAACCACTGAAAAGCCTCATACACTCCACACGAACCACAAGATCGATTCACGAAGCGCTTCAAACCGAGCGATTTCCTTTTGGTTTGTGTACGAAATTGACCCGACATCACCGAAACTGCTGGACTGAACCTGATAGAATAAAAGCACGGTGGGGTAACAACCTTCATAATAAAGCAGAAAATATGAAACAATATAAAGCAGTATGCTTTAATAATAATGAGGCGTCCCAAATTAATTTTACACATTTAACAACATCTCAACTGTTTTAGTCTGGATAACCTTTTTTCCACACAGTGTGGCGTCTTCACATGTTTAGGGCTACACCTCTTTTTACACACTTTACATAGAACATAATAATATGATACATATAACCTAAACTAAACTTCTCTCGCCTAAATCATAGGTCTGCTTTGTTGGCTGTTTTTCTCACCAGTATGGGCATATTGCACCACACTGCTACAATCTGTCAACAAAGCGAGAGTGTGACCACTGTGTGCCTGAGGAAACCTGTCTGCAGAGAATGAGAGCAGAGAGGAAGAATAAGTACAGCAGGAAATACAGAGTCAAAACTAAGGGCGGCTGTGAGAACCGCCCTGTTCATTCCGAATCTGACTCCAGTGACACATATATCTGGACAGTGACGTTTGAGCTGGTCAAACAAATATTTCAAGCTGTAGCACAAAGTACAGCAGTACAGTTACACACTGTAGAGCTTTTTGATGCCCGGTTCATCAGGCACCCCATCATCATTCATCTTTGATCACAGGGCTGTTGACCAGATCATTCCCAACACAACAGGGATTCTGACATGGTAGTGGCATCACAGAGGTGTGTGTGTGTGTGTGTGTGTGTGTGTGTGTGAGAGAGAGAGAGAGAGAAAGAAAGAGAGAGA
>JBBPDA010000009.1:19811759-19833533 GCA_037974385.1 Arnoldichthys spilopterus
GTGTGTGTGTGTGTGTGTGTGTGAGAGAGAGAGAGAGAGAGAGAGAGAGAGAGAGAGAGAGAGAGAGAGAGAGAGACACTGTTGTATGTGAGTGTATCAGGCACAGCAGTGTTGCTGAATTTTCTACTCACACTGCTAGGCTGAAAGAGAGAGAGGGACTATTTATAAAACAGTGTAACAAGATTCTGGACATGTGCTTCTGTCTATCAGGCCTGCTCCCTGACATCCACACACACACACAGTCACACACACATTCACGCACATCAACGGACACATGCCAGCCCCCAAAGACTTTTCAGTGCAGGTTTGCCGTCGTGTGACTGAAACGGACACACTCTGTGGTGGTCTCAGCTTTTTTATTTCTTTTTCTTCATCTAAGATTGTCCTCAACTTTTTACACTTTTTACAAGGACCACCTGTTTGTTCACAAGTTTTGGACTTTAGCCTTTCCTGGCCTCTCTTTTCACTCTCCGGAGAGACCTCTTCATCCCTTTTTCTGCCCTGTGTTTCTCTTTTCCTTCCTACCCTCTCCATTTTTGGTCCTGCCGGTCTCTTGTCTCTGGCTATGCACCATGCTCTCCTCTCCTACTGTCATTCTGCAGCCTTACGGACTGCCTGTGTACCCACAAACCGCCTCCTGCTACCCCAGCTTAGTACAGGTAACCTTCCTCTCTGTGTCTCTCCTTTTCTGTGTCTATGTTTCTTTCTATTTTTCTTTTTTCAGTCTGTGCCACATTTTCCATTTCTTCTTATTATTAATTTTTAATGAAACCTTTTGCTTTGGGCCTAGTGTTGTTACAATCAGTGTGTGACACAGCTTGGTTAGAAAAAAGGTAATAGCAGCACGATGAGTTTTTATCAGGTGGTACAGTACTATTTATTAATATTTTATATTATTATTTTAATAATGGTATTAAATATAAGATTAAAACAAGAAGGAACTGAATCGCAGAGATGCTCTTGTGATATTTTTATTTGGTACCTTTTAAAAACTTCTTTACAGAACCTCACAAAAAAGATACAATACAAAGTAAGAAGAAAAATATACAATGAAACTGGACTGTAACATAAAACTCACTTACGAAACAGAAAGTCTTGCTTTCACTCTGACAAATGGTGATAGGATAAACGTGATGGTAAACATGACGCCAAATTAAAGTGCTATGAATGTTAGAGTGTAAGACAGTTATTGTGTAAGGAACATTTACTTCTATAAGTGACTGTGTAGTTGAGTTGTGAGTAAGGGGAAATCTGGGTTACTGTCAGAGAACCGTCTTACTCGTATGTCTTTCAGAAGCAAGGACACACTGCCCTGCTCTTAGACCAAGCTTGTATCACTGCACTAGTAAATATCAGAGCAGTTGATAAATGGTGTGCCCCCCCCCACACACACATTAGCTGTATTTTTAGTCTGTTGCTCTCACTGCAGATTAACACAGAGAGAGAATTTTGTTGCTGTTTTGTGTGGACTCACACACACACGTATGGAAGAGACACTTAGGCATGGTATTTCAGGAGGCTTCCAGTGTTACCATTAATGAAGTCAGGTTAGCCACTACAGGAAGAGCATGAGGCATCTGTGGTCTGCAGTAATAACATCAGTAACACACAGAGTATGTGAAATAAATGTTGAAGGTTAATACTGAGGTTAATGCTGTTTATTATTTCTCTGATTTGGTAACAGTCTGTAATTCAAATCATGTGGGTGATTGATAGGGCCCTTTTAGAAAGTCTTATAGTCTTAAGGCCATAGTTGAGGATTTGAGGAACTAAAAGGCAGACGATTCATTTGGTCTGCTGAGAATAAAATGAGTGCAGGCACAGCAACAATAAACTGCTGAAATACACATGTAAATCCCCATAAAGGTAGTTTTACATAGGGTGTGTGTGTGTTAGCATGTGTGTATTTGTTATGTGAGTGGCTGCTAGAAAGTGTAAAGCTCTGTGTGTGTGTGTGTGTGTGTGTGTGTGTATGTGTGTGTGTGTGATCCCTCAGCTGTCTCTAAAGGCACCTGGCATCCTGCCGCTTACCTCCAACCCCAAAACCGACAGCTGGAGAGGGGGGTTGAGATACAAATAGTAATGAAGGAGTGTGTGTGTGTGTGTGTGTGTGTGTGTGTGTGTGTGTGTGTGTGTGTGTGTGTGTATCTAATTGGAAAAAATAAATCTGTGAGAGTGGACAAACATGTTACAGTCGGTGTTACAGTCCATCTATGGAGAAACTAGTGAATTATGAGGTGTGTGTGTGCCTATTATATTTATTTAAAACTAAATTTGTATTAATATGAAGAACAGATCCTTATACAAATTGTTTAAGTTCTTGGTTGTTGCCATGTGCTGGTTCGACTGTACATTGAACAAAATGTTTTGCTGTCAAATATGAAAAATGTACTTAATACCTTATGTAAAGCTGTTTTGTTTAAGTCTCATATATTCTTTGAAATTCTTTAAATTGGAGGGAAGCCATAGTAGCACTTTAGATGTACATGTAAAATGCCCCAATGCTTTTGCTTTTTTTCTATGTTTACAGGAAGGAAAGGGTTAACTTAGGTGAGGCAGATTAGGTAAATTACATTAGGATGTGATAACAGCTGAAATCACACACAACTGTACTGTACATACTATACTAATGAATGCACTCCAAATTTACTTGCTTTACTCGCTCATACTCATTCATTCGTTCATTTATTTATTTATACTGCTTTTTGCCATTTATTTGAATGGTTGTATGTGGTTTGAGATGTAGCTGATGATTCTCTGGAGCAGGACATTCTGTTAAAGCATCTTAAAAAAACAAGTGCTCCGTCATTAAATCCACACAGCTGAAACAACTCCTACCCCAAAGAGTGACTGATCATAAGTTACAGACTAACAGCAACATACCAACAGCTGATGGCTGTCAGTCTTATCGTAAAATAATAGTATGGGTGTTCCATAACGCCAAATGTAGTCAAACAGCCAAAAAACGTTTGCTGTCCAGGGTTTGGGTTTTTAGGATTTAAGATTCAACTGCAAGTAATGAGAGCGTATGTACAACATCGTACAAGCTGCATGCTTAAGTCATCACACAACTGTTTTAATCCATGTTGAGCTGTTATGCAATCTTAAATAGACTTACAAATGTGATGTCTGATAGGTAAGACATGGACAAAGTACACTGCATAGCTAAAGACTATCTATAAATAACAGCCATCTTAAAGGCTAAAGTTAGTTCATTTATCTTTTATTTTATCTATTTATCTTTATTTAACAATAAGTGTCTGCAGCATCAGAAACTACACATGCAAGTCTATTTTAGATGATTTGATGACTAGATGCTAATTGAACATTTTGATTCTACACAAATTGCTTGACAACTTCGATTACTTGTTAGCTACATTAGTCATGTAGCACAGATATAAATGAAAGAAACTTAAAACAGCAACTTCAGCTGGACAAACACATTTGGCATAAAGGAAACCTGTGTGTATTTTGCCAGACTTCTACTTTAAAAGGTTTTGATTAATTGATTAATGGTTAATTAATTCCATGCTCTCTATTTTCACACCATCTTTCTCTGAGAGATTTGGAGACTAACATGGTTATATTTGGCCTGTGCTATCTACTGGACACCAGGCTCCGGTCTCTTATCACCACAGATTCTGTTTAGTGTTCGTTTAGTTGACAGACAGGTGGGAGTTGAGCAGGATTTTAACTGACAGTGACAAACCAGTGCAGCTGGCATGGGGCAGGCCCAGAGCATGGATTTTGCACGTTGGGATTGGTGGATGTGTGGGATTTATGGTGGGCTGGGCAGACCAGGGGCAGGCATTAAAGCATTCGCCAGCTGCTGGTGGTGGTAGGTCAGAGAGCAAGATGCACTGAAGGGGTAAGACTAGATATGTTCTCCTCACTTTCTCTTTCTCTTTCCATGTTTTGGTCTTTTTAGGTGTGATTGAAAAAAGCTGTATGATTTTGACCCATTAGTTTTTACATTCAAATCTGAGTTATGGGAATGTGAATTTATGTACATTGTGAACTTTTTATGTAAACAACATCTTCAAATACTATTATTTGGGATTTGTATTTCTGCTATATGATGATTTTTGAGTGATTCAGTGAAGTGTCAAATTCAGCACTGTAACGCAAATCAGTCTTTGTTAAAACACCAGAAATGTTTGCTTCAACTAAAGGAAACAGCATTGAGCTGAACATTTAGTTTTTTTATTAGCTTATTAGCATAACTAAAGTCTTTACTTAAATACATTATGTTTTTATGGAGCTGGTTTGCAAACAAACAAGACTAAACAAAAATAAATTTGGCAAGAATTTGGGGCAGTTTAACTTACTCCTTCACTCCAAACCTTTAATAAATATGTATTAATTTTATTATAATTACTGCATCTCTCTCCTCCATAGGGTGCCCCTGCCCAGGAGGCAGGGCCAGGCAGTGGTGACCCTGCCCTACCACAGGTATATGCCCCACCCCCTTCATATCCACCTCCTGGACAAGCCCCACCCACACCAGCTGGCAGGCTCCCTCCCCTTGATTTTGGCTCTGCTCACCCCAGCTCAGAATACCCAGACCATCATCAGCTCAGAGTTTACCAAAGTGCACAGCATGAAGGGGCGGAGTCTTTAACTACAAGTAATACGGTAAGCTTCTGTACTGATGAATAGTTATGTGTGGGGTAGTGGTGTTACATTGCATATATGCATTGTATATACAGAGGTGGGTAGAGCAGCACAAACACATTATTTGTTCAAAAAAGTATCTTTACAAAAACATCCTGAGTACAAGATGTACAAAAATCAGCCAATTAACTAGTTAAGAACTTTAGCAGTACGTCCGATTGCAACCAGCATCCATCAAAATGGGAAATGAAGTTTGTTAGGTGCTGGTCTTCTGTTTTTGATGTACTCTTATCTAAAATAAAGAACTTAAGCTCAAAAATCAGGAGTAGATCAAATCACAAAGCAGTACCCATGCTCTTACTAATATTTAACACAAAATTGCACAAAGTAAGGGGTACTGATACAACTATATACATATTAGTATCTGAAAAGGCTAGGAAAGTACAAATCATTCTATATTTTAAAGTTGAAACTATTTAAAGTTTATAACTATTAAGTTTAACACTCTTATAGGACTTAGGGCTGCTATGCTTATAGCAGTTAAAGGTGTTGTCACCTTGAAAAAATACTGACTTTGCTAGAAGTAAAAGTAGCCAAGAAAAAAGCAATCTATATAAAAAAGTATTATGTCCAAAAACTTTGCACAGACATTTACGACATACTTCTCTTACGTTGATCCCTTCAGTCTAAAAAATAAAAGTAACAGAAATAAATAAGAGATATAAGCAACACAAAAGCTGTTAAGGTGCTAAACTAACAGAACAGAATTAATGTAAACCAGAAAACTGGAATTACAGATTAAAAGGGAACAGAAAAGGAAAATCTTTCTCACTAATATATTGCATTATATAGTTTTAGTTGGAATGATTGTTGGTAAAGTGTCTGCTTTAAAATGTGTAGGGCAATTGGAACTACACAGACTTTAGAGTTAGAAAAACACCTCAGCAGTGTGTGTCAGCAGTATCTGAACAGAGTGTATGAGGCAATGTGATGACACATAAGACGTTGTCCAGGGCCATGGACATAGTTTGCCCTGCTATACATATCCTACCCCCACAGAGAAGTATAAACTCTAACCATGTAAGGCAATCCAGCTGGCACCACAGTGGGGGTAGGAGGGGGGTTTGTTTGTGAAACCTCTCTTCCCTTTAGTCAGGTGCTTGATTGAAATGATGTAGGTCAAATATATACTATTATAAACAATTTTAATGCCTGCTGTTGAATTATTGTCAAAACGATATATATAAAAATAAAATGGGAAAACAAAAGATTGTTGATGCTTAACCAATGGTGTATAGGAAATGCTGAAGCAAAATTATTTAATGAACCTGTAAACTTTAATAAGTTAACTTTTAAAAACTAAATCAAAGTTTCTTTGTTTTGAAGTTATTTAAGATTTAAATCAAGCTTATTAAGTAGCGTTACTTGATTGATTCAAATCAACAAGTTTGCGTAATGTTTTTACATTTGTGTGTCCTGATTACTATGCATTCTGCATTGAAAGTATATTGTAAGAGATCTGTTGTTGTTCATGTTTGAGCTGTGTAATGAGGTAGAGTTGATTTGAATATCTCTAGTCCCTGTACATACAGTTTGTGCATTAATTTTCTAAAATATGTAAAATAGTTCAAGCCCCATTTTCAGAATAGTTGAATCATTTCGAAGAATGCAATAAAACCAAAAGTCCACAAATTTTAAACAAGACATACGTTAATCAGAAAATCTTTTATTTGAACTTTTATCAATTAAATAAACAGTTAATTAATCACACATTGTTATTGCATTTGATAAATTTCTCAACTTTTCTGGAAATGGGGTTTGTACAGTTGAAAGGAATACTTCAATCAAACATGCTCACATAGCTAACAATAAATGGAATTTATTCCGCTCATATGGGTTCCTGTTTGTTTTCATTCACTGTTAGCAACATTAGCATTTCTGACTAAACTATTTCTTCAATGCTAAGGAACTTGCTGTGCAGGGATTTGCTGATGAGTTCAGTCAGGCCAGTTAAGTGCTGTAATTAGTGAATTAATATATAAAATGTCTTTAATTAAAATAAAAGATGAGGACGTCTCTGGGTCAGTTTGATTGCTCTGTATGGCTCAGCCTGTGTGTATAGTGTAAACAGAGGTTGTAGTATGTAATGAACACAGTGGTGTTAGCCTCTCTCTGCAGAAATCTCACCGAAGGCCACATTATTGTCCCACCACTAGAGAGCACCCGTGTTACATGCTCCAGATTTTCGGATATTCAGCCTTCGCCCATGAAGGGGGGGGTTCAAGGGGGGCAGGCAGACCGGATGACCCCTCCTCCCTCCCTGCAGTTTCGCCCAGGTTCAGTCAGATAAACACTTTGCATCGTGACATGATAGCACCAACCCCACCCCAAACCCTAAACCCCCTCCCCATCCTCAACCCCAGTGCTCCCAGTGTCCACCCCAACTCCTCCAACTCCTGCTGTGTCTGTGTGCCATGTGTGAGAATGATAATGATGATGATGATGATGGTTATGATGAAAGTGTTTCACTGGTGCCATCACAGCTACAGCTCTGGGGCACCCAGAGTTAACCATAACCCAGAGATTATTTAATGTGTATACATGTGTGTCGTGTTGGTTCTGGTCTTTGTCTGGTGTCTTCAAGTCCATCTTCTCATGTTCCCCTCCTATTAATATCTGCCTTTTCCCCTGAAACCTTGTGTAAGTTTAACCTCATCAGCAGAATCATGGCACCGTGGCTGGTTTGTCAGATATCTTGGGACTCCCCAAACCCTCCAGCTTTCAGCTCAACCTTTTTATGCAGCTGTCATTTCCTGTCTTACCTTTGTGCACTGTGCTCTATCAATCTGTCTCTCACTTTGTTTCACTCTCGCATATTGCTCTTTATCTCTTTTGCTACTTCTCCAGTTCTCTCTCTCTTTCTCTCTCTCTCTCTCTCTCTCTCTCTCTTTCTTCAATGTCAATTCAAATAAGTAAGCTTTATTAGCACGACAGAATTTAGTGAGTGTTGCAATAACATTGTTCACATGAAAAGAAGCACCAAGCACAAATTAAGCAAACCAGACTTTCAGTTCTCAAAAAGTTATACTATGAAATTATCAGAGAACATAAAAGTAATTAAAGTATTTTTTAAAGAAAAACTTTTTTCTCCCTCACTACACTCTCCTTTCCTTTTTTATTTTCTTTCTCTCTATCTCTCACACAAACACACATTGGCTGTATTTTTAGTCTGTTCCTCCTATTGTAGATTAAAACTGAGAAGGAAATATGTTCCTATTTCCTATCGGCACACCAAACACTTTTTCTCTGTCTCTGTCCCTATCGCTCACTCTCTCTCTCTCTCCCTCTCTCTCTTTCTCTTCCTCTTCCCCGTTTTTTGACCAGGGCTGCAGCTAATTCTTTTTTCTTACCTTCTGCATAGTAGATCTGTAGATCACTATTTCTTCCTTACCAATTTTATCCCCCTATCTTTTGTGCCTTTTTTTGCCTGAAGTCCTTCTTTGCTTTTTGAAGTTTTTTCCCCCCTTTTTTCTAATCAGTCACCTCTTTCTCACTCTGCACCAACTCGTTTTTGTTTTTGCATTTTTCTTTTTATTCATCTTATTTTGTTATGATTGTAACAAACTCTTTAATCTACAGTTTAACACTTGTGTAGAGCTTGGTGAGATAGGCTGACACAGACACACACATACACACTGGCATCGTGATGCATTGTGGGATGGTGGATGTTTTGGGTTTGACGCACAGTTACTTGTAGTTTTGATCTGCATGGAGGCATTTTATCTAGAATTTAGAAAATAAATGCAGTCTTTTGTGATATGTAACCATGCATCAAAACCACTGTAATGCAGTTTTTCAGTGTAGTATTTGAGCCATAGTCCCTGGAGAGGTTCCTTCATCTTCAGGGGCTTTTTAAATGAATTCCTTGATATAAAAGTATATAAAGTTGATGGTGGATTTTAAACATGCAGAACGTGTTCATCTGATCTGTTTCTAACGGGCATGTATTTAGAAAGCTCACTAAAAAGAGAGACTTGGTCACGGCTCCCCACGTTTGCTTGAGATGAGTCACTGGATGGAGAATGCTCATGTGCTTTTTGTGATCACAGCAGATTTTTTTTCCCAGTGAAAATGTCATGCTCTTATGTTAAAATTGCAAGACATGATGTGAGCAAAATGTAACTGTAAAGCTACACTAAGCAAAACATTGTATATTACCAACTCATTTCCAGTGCCAGCTCTGTTAAATCCACAGACAAAACTGAAAAAAAAAACTCTGCTTAGTGCATCTTTATACTTACTTTTATGCTTAAATATTTCCTGTAAGCCCTATTACTATTTTCTCCAGTGTTCCTCCTACACTGCTTTTCTTATGTTTGCCTTGTCCATGTCTATCATGCCTGTCCTCTCAGGATGATGCCCTGGCTCCTGTGACCTCTGACCCCCAGCCTCTGAGCACCTCCGTGGGCAGTGGTGGTGGAGCCGGAAGTGGGGGTGAGGAGGAGGGGTCGGGTAAAGCCCAGCCCAAAAGGCTCCACGTGTCCAACATACCATTCAGATTCCGTGACCCAGACCTGAGGCAGATGTTTGGGGTAAAGAACAACAACAACAACAACAACAACCACAACAACAAATAAACAGAAAATTCTTTCATTTGCATCTATAAACTTACATGACTGGTCTCAGAAATGTTTTTTTTAAATTACATTTACCTTAATTATTTATATATTATTAAACAATTGCATCATTTATCACACTGATTCATAAACATTAACATCTACATTACAATGCATGTTTTGTACTGACCGGTTTGAATCTTAATTTTAATTTAAATCATATTAAAATATCTCCACTTCTACTCACAGAAGCTTTGTAGCGAATGAGAAAACATTCAACAATTCAATTTAAACATTTAATTTCTTGAAAATAAATACAATATTAATAGTTTAAACTAATTAAGGGTTAAATTAACAAATATACATTACATAGGTTCTTTATATATAATACTACACTAAAATGAGCAGTGGTGTACATATTATGGTCTTTTGTCTTCCAGCAATTTGGCAAGATTCTGGATGTGGAGATTATCTTCAATGAGAGAGGGTCAAAGGTCAGTAAATATTAAATAACCAACCCCTAAATTCTGCTTGTCATCCAGAAGTGTCCTCTTCTTATTCTATGCACTGATTCGCTGATTAATGCCATGTCCCTGTTCAGGGCTTTGGCTTTGTGACGTTCGAGAATGCAGTGGAAGCAGATCGGGCCCGGGAGAAACTTAATGGTACCATCGTGGAGGGAAGGAAGATTGAGGTATGGGCTTTGGTTAGATCAGCTGACTGAATAATCAGTCAGCTGGAATCATTCAACGCCATGATTTTACACAGTACACTGACAAGGCTCTGATACCTTAACAGAAATGTATTCAAACTGTTAATATGTGTTTGTTTTAGCAAGTTTTCTTACTAATGTAACCAACAAGAAATGCGGGTTAAAAATCAGGACAGTTAAAAGTTAAAGTTAAAGTTTGTAGGTCACACACAGTGAACTTTCCCCCCCAGTGAAAACACTAAACATGACCGTGAATGTGAAAAATATCGGTGAGGGTATGAGATCTATGTGCTTTTAAATACAGTAAAGAAAAGGCAGATTAAGAATTCTGCAGACCTCTATGTTTTCTTTTCCTCGTGGTGAGCGTAACTTTCTCCAAAACTATCACCCAAAAGGAGTGAAGTTGCATTTACATTTAAACCTACAACCTTATAAAGAGTAATATCCACAACCTTTCAATGAGCATTTGAATGCAGAGTAAAACAGTGCATAACTACTGCAGTAAAATTTCACGAACTCCATATAAACGATATGCTAATTAAAAAACACCATCCTAGATTAAAAAGAAAAAAAACTTTTTTTTTCTATTTTTTTTTTTTCAGCAGCTGCAGTTCAACAGTCCTGGAATCTAGGGGTGCTGCATTTCCCAAATCCCTGTTTATACTATTTTCATTTAGCATTGTGCCTACTGCTTATCTAAATTATGACACAATTGCCTGAAACTGCACTTTATAAGTAATCTTACTTCCTCATTCCTGTTGTGAAACAGCATGGCATACTATAATCACCAACATAGCTATTGGGGAATTTTACCTGTAAAATTTATTTTAATAGGTAAAACCCCCTTTCTCAGCACATTTCATTTAGTCAACTGATATCAGATATCTTTTCATGTGCGCTTGTGGTTTGAGTGAGCGAGTGATTATGCACTTCTCTTCATTGCAGGTCAACAACGCTACAGCTAGAGTGGTTACAAAGAAACCTCAAACTCCACTTGTCAATGGTGAGGCCCCATCTACTCTAATGTCTGATATGTAGGTCTTGCATATGCTACTCAAAATGTATTTTTTTTCTAACCAAATCTTTTACAAAGCGTCCTTCATCTCTCTCTCTCTAGCTGCAGGGTGGAAGATTAATCCAGTAATGGGAGCCATGTATGCCCCTGAACTTTATACTGGTATAGTATTAGTCTTTCAGTCTTTCGTTTCTCTTTCTGACATGCTGTAGTCGGCGAGGTTTCTAGGCATAGGTGACCTAGAGTGGCACTGGTGGGCAAATGTGGTGGGGCAGTGGTGGTTGTGGTCTGAGCTCACTAGCTATTAAAAATTCCTGCAGCATCTCAGTAAATGACTTTTCCTCTTATTCTCTTTTGCAGTTGCCAGCTTCCCATATCCTGTTCCCACACCAGCTTTGGCCTACAGAGGATCGGCACTTCGAGGGCGTGGCCGTGCTGTCTACAACACAATTCGCTCAGCCACAACAGCAGCTACTCCTGCTGCTGTTCCAGCCTATCCAGGGTCAGCATTGTTTCTTCAGTACTCTTTGAATTTAAGGTTCCCCAAACTTTTGCAACCTGCAGCGTATACAACTGGCCAAAAAAGCAAAAGCCCACAAGAAGATTTAACCAACCCAATAAAATGAAAATAATATAACACAATTGTATTCTATAAAATTTCTTTTGACTTTATACTGAATTCATAAAAATAACTAGTTAGCTCTGTCAGTTATGTCCATTATGCAATTTTTTGCTAGACCAATCAATAATCTTTACCTGAAAACCTTTTTTTGCATATACTTAACTGATATTTAACTGATATTACTGATATTTGTTAATTTTTTAACATACAGGTAATATATTGTCAATATGTTTTAATGAAGTTTTGATAACAAAAACATAAAGTTGAAGACATAGGGGACATGTCCTACACAGTATAAACCACTGTTTTAACTTAAAGCTCCAAATTTAAATCTTTCATTTAATAATCTTTCATTTAATAATTTATCATAAACTAAGTCCTGCTGCTCTTTTGATCTACATTTAATCAAGTGATGCACTTTTGATGTCAATACTGAGGAGCATAGCACAACATGAACTCTATAGTTACACTGTTCACTTCATTAGAAACCCCTAATAGAAAGCTTTTAACCACAGAGGTGCTCTTCATTGGATATTTTTAGGTGGTGGACCCCTCTCAATTTAGCACTGACACTGACATTTGTACAAACTCCAACAACATCGCTGTATCTGATTCACTCCTACCATTAATTTGTCAGAGTCTCTGCTGCTGAGATTAGAAACTGACTAATGATTAATGGTAGATAAGATGTAGAGGCTACAGTCTGTAAAGGTATAGTGGATCTATAACAATGGTAACCCTCATAAACTGAGTGAATAAATCGTGAGTGTACGTATACAATTTTTAATAAAATGGATGTTAAGTGTATACAGTCTGATTATCAGCTCTGATTATGTTTGATGCCGTGTTCTCTTATACAGGGTGGTCTATCAAGATGGACTCTATGGAGCTGAAGTCTATGTGAGTTCCCCAATTGCTTTACACAATATAAATGCTTTACATTACTGCATAAACAGAACAGATTTATTTTTATTTTCTCTCTCTTTCTTCAGGGAGGGTATCCTGCCACATACCGAGTCGCTCAGTCGCCCTCTGCCGCAGCCACAGCAACTTACAGTGATGGGTGAGATAAGCCTTATTTACCAACTTATCTCAAAGTTTGGCCTTTACTGGTTTTTCTGACCCTGAAATAACTTCAGTGCATTTGACAACAACAATGTAAACTCTTATACAAAAAACAGTCACTGGATTTCCTGTCGAGACATTTGACATTTGGCCCCGTGCTAATTATAGTGATGGAAAATCCTTGTCTTTCCCTGCAGGTATGGGCGAGTGTATGCCACTGCGACTGACCCTTACCACCACACTGTTGGGCCAACCACTACATATGGAGTTGGTACCATGGTGAGAGACTCAGTATTAATCTCATTCCCTCAGTATAATTCTTAAAATTCCTCCTGACCTTCTTTTTTGGTTTAGTTATATATGGTGTTTTGTAGCTTTAGGCAGAGGCAAATAACTTCATAAATATTATTGTTAATTATTAGTCAATATTACTGGTTAAAGTCTTTCTTTAAACAACTTGCAGATCCATAGTGGCATACAGAGTTGTATCATGTCCAAAACTTTTCAAGAATGGTGTGGTGAAAAATCATGTTCATACAATTTTATACTTATGCCATATTAGTCAAGGCAGGCTTGAAGTCCAAACTTTGTTTTAGTTTAGTGCTGCAGCTTCAACGCTAATGTTGCTACCAACATTTAGAAGTCAAAAGTCACCCAAATCTTTTCCATAAATACATTCCCAAAAAATTTCATCCCATTTAAACTAAATTCAACTCTTCATTAAGGTGGTGCAGACATGTCAGTGTGGCTAAGAAAACAGCATGACCTCAAGTGGTTTTGCACTTTTTGTTTGAGTTGGATGAAGTTTTAGCTGGATAAGAGACGTTTTGTGCATGCTTCCACTGAAACAATTTGTGTGACTACTGACATCTACAGTGTGTTAGCAATTTGAACCTCATAGCTCCAGCGCTAAACTAAAAAAGCAAAACGCGCTGAAAGCAGAAAATTGAGTAAATTAAATTTTTTTTCTAAACTATATCTTCAATTGTTCAGATTAATACACAGTGTAAACAAACACGTACAAAATGTCTTTCTTTTTGACTCCAGGCCAGTTTGTATCGTGGAGGCTACAATCGTTTTACCCCTTACTGAAAGAGCACCTCTACTCCCAGCTGGACTCAAAGGTCACTCCCATCACAGAGCAGGACGACTGGTGACTTCAGAATGTTGCTGTCTGAGCTGACCTGAGTGGCCTTCTGGGACTGAACTGTACCTATTTATTTTGAGAAGGAACCTGAGAGTATTTATTGAAGCTTAAGAATTGCCCCAACACTGAAGGCCATAGTCTGGAAAGATCCAAGCCATTGCAATCAAAGCATTTTTTAATGTGGTGCTCACAACGTCAGCACTAATCACAGGTTAATATGTCTAGGGAACATCAAAATCCAGTTCAACACTTCATAATATAGCTACACTGTTTAGTGGAGCACTCGCTGAGACAAAGTTTTTTACTTGCCTTAGCAGTAGATGTTCTTCAAACAGGCTGTCACTGCCCAGCTTGCCTTTGTCTAATGTTATCAAAGGTTACACTGTAGCATATGGTGACACTTCATAATGAGTGTAGTGTCTAGCTGTGTTAGTGTGTGCGCGCGTGTGTGTGTGTAATTTTATAATGGTCAAATGTGAAACTTTGAGGTACAGTGATGGCGCCGATGAAACGCTGGTCATGCATTCGTCATCATACGCTGTTTATGATCTACCTCTCAGCTGAAATTTCCTCACTTCCTTCTGTACGTGATGGATAGCTAATTTATTACAGTCCAGCACTACTGCTGTCTTTACATCAGCATGCTGCTCACGTATGCTCATCCTTTAGTTTTCAAAAACAACTAAGATGCTGTTTTTGTTATTTTTAAATCTGCGTAAAGGAAGTTAGGTGAAAAATCTATTTTACATAATTGATGCTTACTCCAAAGCAACCTCACCCCATATCTAATATCCAAGGTTTGCTACAAGCCAATTAATGGGAGCTTACAACCCATTCCACTCCTAGCTGTCACTGTGTCATGCACATCTCTTTGCCTTCTTTCCTGTCACTGGTGGGCCATAGGCGAATCCTCACATTCATCCTGTGCTCACACAAAAAGCACCAAACTTACTACCGGATTTTTCAAGTTCAGTCACATGCAGGACAAATGAATTACACTGTATGGTGCAGCTCGCTTTCGCAGCTTTATTCACTTTCAGTTGACAGTCTAGAAACATAATATTCATCATGCAGTGTGCAATGTTGACTTCATATCCACTGCTCAAATCATACTGGGAACAGCAAGTGTGATCTCATGTCCCTGAGCACCTACCATCCATTTCTCCCTCTGTTGTATCTTTCTCTGAAACTTTCTCTCTTCCTTCTGCTGTAAATAAACCATCTCGCTTGTGTTTTCTCTGCTGCTGTCCTTTCTTCTGTTTTCCTCTTAATGGCTGCTTTTTCTTTGTTTTCTGTTCTTCTGTTTTGTTTTAAGGCCCTTTTTCTGTCTTCTTTACTGCCATGTATGGGTCAGATTATGGACTAGAGAGAAAGATAGGCAAAATAATCTAAATAAGTCTTTAGATCAGACTATCAAAGCGATCAAAATGTTAATTTAATAGCTTTTTCTTTTTTGCACCATGGCAAAAATGATAAAATAATTATCAATTAAAAATATTTTTAATGTTATTTATTATTTAACAGTTTAATATTAACTTGAATGACTAATAACTAACAACAAGTAATTTACAAATAGTATTTTTAGTAAACAATCATTTTTTAAAATAAATAATTAATGTAAATTATTTATTTTAATTATAAAATAAAAACCACTTTATGTAGAATACATATGTTGACCCATGAGGTCCTAGTGTTTAAAAATTTAAAAGTTATCATTTTGAATTTGATAAAAATAAAAACATATAGATTTTGTAACTGGCCTTCCAATGTGGGCTGCATATTGGTCTGCTGTGTTGCTGTATAAGTTATGCAAGAAGTATAAACATAAGATAAAAGCAAATCTTCAGACGAAACTGAGACATTATAATGAAAGCACGTAAGGTTTCAATAGTCAGTCATTTGCAATATTTTAACCAGTCTGACCTTTCACCAGCCATTTCCTCTTTCTACTGAGGAAATGTCAGCACATTCTGATTTAGACCTAAACTAACATTTAATGTCCCCTTTCCTTCCATCCATAACACCTTATTGTGACTGGTACTTCTTCATCTACTGCATGTTTACACATGTTCTTTCTTCTGCCTTTTGAGCCTTTTTAGATCCCAACCCCAGCACCCAACCCCCCCAGTCCGCCTAAGTGCGCGGGTGTGAATGTAGGTTTCTGTACATTTTTCCTTCCTCTAAAACTCTCTTTTTACGTCATTCAAATGTTTAAAAAAAATCACCTCCTAAAACCAGTGCTTCTCTTTTTTTTTTCTTTCATTCTGGCTAACTTTCTTTTTTCTTTTATTCCCCACCTTACTGCTTTCTCTGTCTTTTTTCTTTCTTTCTTTCTTTTTTCCTTTCTTTCTTTCTTTTTTTCTTTCTTTCTTTTGCCTTCTCTCTTTCTGTCTTCATCGTGCCTTTCTTTCTTTCTTTCTTTCTTCCTTTGTGCCTACTCTTTTTCTTTCTTTCATTGTGCTTTCTATCCCTATCTTTCCTTCCTTCCTTATCCATCTCATTTATTTTTTTATTCATTTTCTTTCTTTCTTTCTTTCTTTCTTTCTTTCTTTCTTTCTTTCTTTCTTTCTTTCTTTCTTTCTTGCCCTTTCTCAATCCTTATCTAATTTCTTTCTTTCTTTCTTTCTTTCTTTCTTTCTTTCTTTCTTTCTTTCTTTCTTTCATTCATTGTGCTGTCTATCCCTATTTTTCATTCATTCCTTACCCATCTCATTTATTTCTTCAGTCACTTTCTTTCTTTCTTTCTTTCTTTCTTTCTTTCTTTCTTTCTTAATGTCTTTTTTCTTTCTTTGTGCC
This sequence comes from Arnoldichthys spilopterus, assembly GCA_037974385.1. Lineage (NCBI taxonomy): Eukaryota > Metazoa > Chordata > Actinopteri > Characiformes > Lepidarchidae > Arnoldichthys > Arnoldichthys spilopterus. The sequence goes on from JBBPDA010000009.1 coordinate 19,828,347, forward strand.
TATTTTTTTTTTCTTTTTTCTTCCTTCCTCCCTTTCTTTCTTTCTTTCTTTCTTTCTTTCTTTCTTTCTTTCTTTCTTTCTTTTATTCCTGCTTTCTTGGCTTCTGTTTCTTTCTTTCACTGTGCCTTTCTCTGCTGTCTTTCCTTTTCTCTTTCTTGTCTTTTATTTAAATCCTTTTCTTTCTTGCCCTTTCTCAATCCTTATCTAATTTCTTTCTGTCTTTCTTTCTTTCTTTCTTTCTTTCTTTCTTTCTTTCTTTCTTTCTTTCTTTCTTTCTATCCCTATCTTTCCTTCCTTGCTTATCTCTCATTTATTTCTTCATTCATTCATTTTCTTTCTTTCTTTCTTTCTTTCTTTCTTTCTTTCTTTGTGCCAATTTGTTTCTTTTCTATTCTTTCTTTCTTTTTTTCTTTCTTTCCTGCTTGCTTGGCTTCTGTTTCTTTCTTTCACTGTGCCTTTCTCTGCTGTCTGTCCATTTCTCTTCCTTGTCTTTTATTTAAATCCTTTTTTGTTCTTCTTTCTTTCTTTCTTTCTTTCTTTCTTTCTTTCTTTCCTGCTTGCTTGCCTTCTGTTTCTTTCTTTCACTGTGCCTTTTTCTGCTATTGTTCCTTCTCTCTTTCTTGTCTTTTATTTAAATCATTTTCTGTTCTTTCTTTCTTTCTTTCTTTCTTTCTTTCTTTCTTTCTTTCTTTCTTTCTTTCTTTCTTTCTTTCTTTCCTTTTGTGACTTTCATTGTTCCTTTGTTCCTTTCTCTTTGTTTCCTTCTCTCTGCCTTTATTTCTTTCATTCATTCTTTCTTTCTTTCATGCTTGCTTGCTTGTTTGTTTTCTTTCCTTCTTGCACACTCTGTTCTTTTTTCCTGTGCCTTTTCTTTCTTTATCTTTCCTTCCTTCCTTTCCCATCTTATTTTTTCTTTCTTTTCTTTCTTTCTTGCTTATTTTCTTTCCTTCTTGCATACCCTGTTTCTTTCTTTCATTGTGCCTTTCTTTCCCTATGTTTTCTTCTGTCTTTCTTGTCTTACTCTTATTTCTATTCTTGAATTCCTTTACTTTCTTTCTTCCTTGTGATTTCATTGATCCTTTCATTAGTGCTTTGTTTCTTTCTCTTTCTCTGCTTCTCTCTGTTCTGGTTTCCAATTTCCTTTCCTTCTCTCTTCTTGTCTTTTATTTAAATGATCTTTCTTTCTTTCTTTTTTGAAAGGTGACCACTGTCTTTCTCTGCTTCTTTCTTGCTCTTTCCTTTCTGTACTGATTTGCTTTTTTCTCAGCTTTAATTATTCTTCTACATTTCTTCAGAAAACTCTATTTTTTCTCTTTATTTGCTGTCATTTTCTCTGCATGCATTGCTTCACCTGTTCTCTACATGCTTCTGCTGCTCTCATTTCCACACTTATCTATCTCTGTTGCTCTCTATTGTGGCTTTTGTTTTTTTTATTATACTTGCTGTTGTCTGGGAAATTCTCTCTGTCTCTATTCATATTTTTTTTTATCTCTCTCTATTTCTAGCCCTCTCTCTGTCTCTCTCTGTGGTTTTGGTATCTGGTGCCATCACTGTAACCCTGCTGGATCTCTTGTTTCAGGGTGTTGATCTACTGTAAACACTCTGTGCCAGATTCACTTTATTAAAATATCTCTTTTATTGTCCATTGATGTCTGAAGGCATGACTGAAAGTGAAACAGACAATAGAGGGCAGCAAATACTGTACTATTACTTTAAAGGAGGTGCTTTATATGTAAATGCCTCATACATATAAGCAGTGTTACACAGATATCATCAGTACTGTGTAGAGGACTGTACATCTCCACATGATCTACGCTCCTTTTATAATCTTGCTCCTTATCAGCTGTTGGAGGACAATGACATCTGACCTTACTTCAAAGAACACATTCACATTCTGCTGTAAGTATCATACAATTAAGAGACAAACTTAGAACAAGCTTAAATCAAATCAGTTCCGTTTTAGGTTTACTGGGTTATGCTGAGGATTTATGACTTGCTGTCGAGAGAAATCTGGCATAACACACCCAGACTGCATTCTGCTTTCAGACATTGTATTTTTTAGTGAAGTGTGTGTTTACCTGATTTGCTTTTTGAGATTTTCCTATTGCTTTTTGAGGAAATATATCATTTGAATGCCACCTTGTTTCCTATTCTCATGTGCTGCCACACAAGAGTTCGACTTGTGTCGAGCTTGGTGCATGTTATTGATAGAATGTAACATTTAAGTGCATGTAGAAAGTCCCACACCACGTTTGGTGAGAAAATTGGAGGCTGGCAAATGATCAGGTTTCAGATGAGAGAGTGAGATAGGGCAAATGTATCATTCATGGCAGTTATGATAATAAAAAAAAAACCCACAAAGTCTGTACTGAGTAGGCTCAGTGCAGGTGCCTGCAGCCAAAGCTGTAAATGACCACAGGGATTAGAGGGCAAATATTTACTGCCAGTCTCTTATTTTAACGACATTTTCCAAATGAATCAACTTTTGCAAGTCTGGAATTATTGTGTATTTGCCATCCATTACAGTTACATCAAGTAAAAAAAGCAAAAATGTAAAGATATTTTTCTTTATGCCAGACCAGGCAGTGCTCATATCAGGAGTTTTTCAATCATAATAAAATATGTTCTCTTTCACACATGTGGTACTGAGTTCTGCATTATTGATTTCTCTGGTTGTTTCTATGTCAGGGGTGTTGCTAGACATTTTGGGCCCTATGAAATAAAATAATATTGTACCCCAGTATTATAAGATATGCTTTTTAAAATAGTTTTCTCTGAGAGCCCCCCCTGTGAGTGCTTGGCCCTTGGAATCATTCTGACCTGTACCCTGGCAAGTCTTATCTCCAGCCATAAATTTTAGGAAGCTAATGTTCATTTGCATACCAAGACGTAGTGGGCATGTACGTATAATGAATTCTAAAGTGTTTTCACTTCTAGTATTGCAAATGCTGATGTCATCTGTTGGGTTACTATTAGAGTATCAAATAATACATTTCGTGTTTGTTTGAATGGCCTGCTATCAGTGGCCTGTTTTCATTAATTAATTATTGCATGACCTCATGCATAATTCAATACCAATATTGCAATCTGAGTTTGACCTAAATAAGCCTAAATTCTGTCTTGAGTCAAAAGGTCAACCCATGTTCATGGTCTTAGATAAGTTCTTTTAGGTGTTTCTTTTTCTTTGTAGGCATGCTGGCATGTTTGCTGATCAGTGTGGGTGGCTCTGGTGTAACATGCTGTAACGAGGTTTTCAGAAACAACTCGGTGGTCTACAGACTCAGCGAGGCACCTCATCCTAATTGCACCACACAATGGGATTTGCATGTATGTAATTTTGGAATGTTCTTTAGGTTACTGTTTTACAATGAGCTGTAGGGTTTTTCTGTTCGACCTCTTTCCCCCCAGTTTACGTGTTTGTTCCCGACCAATGACGGTGGGCATGCTGTCTTAATCTGACTCCAATATTAACCTGCTGTTACCTGCATTAAGATATCCAGTTCGTTTAGTATGTGTTGGACTGAGATTCCAATGAGAGTTTGTATTTAACAAACTATATATCCTATTTATAGGACTGCCATAACTGAACCTCAGGGATTAAAGCCTGTACCCCAGCCTGGAATTATACTGTGGTATAAAACTCAGAGGCTAATCATGACATTAATATGTGTTCAGAATATGGTCACCCAGAGCATCAGACTGGAAGGTTCTGTCTGAGATAGGTGCAGAATACTCAGCCTCGTTAACATAGCTTTAACGCCATTAAAGGAAACCATTTAGCAGAATAACAACGGTTTATTAAAAAAGAAGTAACATTAAGGATAACTGAACAGTATAGTTACCATTACATTACCTTAAATTACACAGATTGCCATAAGCAAAGTTAACAATGTCAATAGGGCGATACCCTGATGGCATCGGGGAAATTATTCCAATGTGATAATATGTGACTCACCCTTTTATAGCCAAATAGTTCAAACACATCAGAGTAACCAATGACCATCTCTGTTACCATTTGAATGTTCAAACTGGCCAATCCCTATGCTTCCTGAACATCAAACAGTTATACCAGCCAATAACCACAGCAGGCATCCTGCTGTGGAGCCACTCAGAATGACCAGTTAAGTTAGATGACATAACACAGTGTACACAGAACTTTGAGTGATATAAATCATCATGAGATTCCTCATGGCATGTGCATTCCTTTGATACCAGACATGGCATATCTGGTATGTTATCTAGTAGGTAGACTATCCTGCATAACAAAGAGTGCCTGATCGTAAATACCAGTGGTGCCTCTGTAAACACCTTTACCCAAATGGCTAGATCTCGTTTACATCTAGAGAGAGATAGCTGGGAGCAGAATTAAAGAAAGTCCAACCACAGACCTACAGAGCCATAAAGCAGAAGAGTTGGTCACCAGGACACTGTGTTGTCATTTGTTTCCATAAATAAGTTTGCTCCCTGTGGAGATGCATACTTTTGCTTTTTTCTTCTAAAAATCTACTTTCCCTGAAAAAATCGTTGTAGATTCCATCATGCATTATGAAATGCAAAATATCTTAATTGGGTCTTTGTACATATGAAGTTGTGAATGTAAAATTTGTTCCTGATATTCCTTCAGTTAGATGTCTTAAACTTTTATTAATGATGTTTATTATTGTTACAGTGTAAGCATGCTAAATTAATGTTTTGTATTAATTTTTCGAATATATCTATCATAAAAATTTATTTAAAAAAAATTCTGGCTAACTTAATTATTTATAATCTGAAGTATGCCTTGTCTACCAGGGTTTAAGAAATTTTGCATGCCCTGATTAATGTGCTAAGCTAACAGGCTATGAGCTGTAGCTAGGCTGTGAACAGTCAGCAAATTCTGTTGTAGATTTTGGATGCAGTAATATATAATATTGTATACAGTAAATATAAATATACAGTATATAGTAAAGTAGTGTGTAATAAAAATGTAAATATACAAAATATTCCAGAAGTGTTTAATATAGTATAATGTGAATGTAAATATACATACATGCAGTATTCAGTATACAATTTATAATGCAATAGTGTGTAATATAGTATACAATTAATGTAAATATACAGTGTTATAAGGTATATACACACATGGACAAAATTGTTGGTACCCTTCAGTCAATGAAAGAAAAACTCAAAATGCTCACAAAAATAACT
>JBBPDA010000009.1:19833633-19851948 GCA_037974385.1 Arnoldichthys spilopterus
GGTACCTCAGTGGTGCCCAGGCTGGGACTCGAACCTGCGACCTTCTGGTCCCAAAGGCAGTGTCCTAACCACTAGGCAACCACTGCCCTAAGACAGGCCTAAGAAAAATCCAGATCTTGAACCTAGTTTCTGGCATGGAATTTTGTTTTCACTGGAAGTTAACTGAACTGTTGATGTACCTTTTGGGCCATGCAGTGTCATACCTACCAGACACTGCAAAATCCAGGACCAGAAGCTGATTTCAGGTTCTAGATTTAAAGACAAATCTATGACATTTAATTGCAAAATTAATGTTTAAGATTTTGTCATTGGGCCATCATCATACCAACATTGTGCCAACGTGTTTTATTACCACATGTTTGTAAATGCTTTTCCTGTTCTACAAAAGTGAAACATTTATTTATATATAGCTACAGTTCATATTTTTTACTAATATAACAATACGTGTGTTAACTGAGCAGACTCGGGTGATCTGACCAGCTACACCACATAAAAAATCCTTGAATTGTTCATAGACAATAAAAGATCCTCTTTTAATATACTTGTAGAGAGTGAGTTGGTCCAGTGTACCCTTTAAAGCTCCTATTTATAATTTTTCCATCAGTCAGAACATTATGGGTAATGAGGGTCTTCCACCATTTATATTCAAGGTGACTTTACACTGATCGACCCACTTTTCTCCTCTCACACAGACACAAGCCACCCTGAGGCTCCTCATCCTTTAGCAGAACGAAGCAGAGTGTCTGTTTCAGTCTGTTGTGCTGTGAACCTGCACCAACATCTCAAATTACTGGGCTCCATACTGGTGAATTTAAAAATAAAACACAATTGATTAGCATGGCTACTGTAACCAGCTGGAGTTATGGAGTAAAGTATGACTCCTCATATTGGGTGTATTTCAGTGCCTGGTGATACTCTAGATTTAGATCTCCCCATCTAACTAACCCCTGCAAAATGACAGCAACACTAAACAGGGATTTGTAGATGGGGGACAAGTGAGTATTGCAACGTTTATTTTGTGAGTTCAGATTGTGCCTTATGTCTGACTGGGAGTGTTGTATGAGACAATTTTGATTTCCGGGCTTCTGCTTTACACTAAAAGGCTGCATGGCAAAAAGGTCAGGGGGAATAATTAGGTGACAGTGTAGTGGTGGAGTGTGAAAACACTTTGATGTTGTTTTTGTTTGATACTTGTCATGATTTATTTTAAAAGAACGACCTACAAAACGTATGTAAGATAATATTCAGAGAAAAATGTATTTAAAAGAACATTATTAAAATAAGTTATTACAAGCACAACATAGAAAAAAGTCTTCAAAACAATATCCAAGTGTTAGATTTTCCAATGCACTGGATAAATTGTAAAGAAATAGAAGCCACATCATACTACTCAGGAACTGCCTAGACAAGGCCTCAAAACTCAGCATTGAAGCAAGAAGAGAAACCACAGAGAGGCCAACATTCACTTTGAAGATGCTACAGAGTTCAGTAGTGGAGACTTGAGTAAAATCTACTAGTAAACAATATGAAGAACCCTGCATACAACTGGCCTATATGGAAGAATGGCTAGAAAGAAGCCATTACTGAAGGAAAATAACACATGAAAGCTTGACTGAAGTTACGGGAAATGGTTTTGTGGTGCAATGAGACAATGTTTTTGCCAACATTCAAAATACAATGTGTGGCTTAATACATAACACTGCCAATTCCTCAATAAACACTATACCAATAGTGGAGTATGGGGGTGGTGGATCATAAGGGGGAAGGGGGGGGGGGGGTTCTCAGTGGGGACTGGGCATCTTGTTAAAAGTGTAGGACAGATGGATAGTGCAAAACACAGGGATATACTGCAAGACAACCTGCTTCGGTCTGCTACAAAATTAAAGCTAGGGAGAATCGGCAGCTTTTAGCAGGACAATGATCACAAGCACAAGGCCTAACTCAGGCATGAAGGAACAACAAAAAGGTGAATCTTATGCAGTGGCCAAGCCAAAGTTCGGATCCCAATTATTCGAAAATCTGTGAAACTACTACTACTATGATCCACAAGCATTATCTAACGAACCTGAACAACCTGAAGTAAATAGGCCAGGAGAAATGGGCAAAAATCATGCAGCACTGGTAGAAACATACCAAAAAGACAGCTAAAGGAGGTCCTACCATGTTCTGATAGCAGGCAGGTTTTTTAAAATAAATTTTAACTCAAAATTTACTTTAAGATTATAGTGGTTTGCAATAAAGAGTAGCAATACAAGTATAATAAGGAACAATATAGGATTGTCACTTGTAACCTTGACAAATGAGTTTTAAAGGGCTGAATACTATTGAAAGCACTAGATTATATCATTGCTGCAATATGGAAGACTTTTTTGTTTTTACTTTTTTAACATTAGTTACCCTTTACAGTTGCGTGAACATTACATAATGAATGGATAATAGAACTTACTACATTATGTCACTACATTAATACACATTTAAATTAATGTATTTTCACTTTCCCTACAAAAACACTGTTTTGGAGATGTGAGATTTTGCACAGATTATGAATCGGAAATTAATTGAGAAGTAGGAGGGGTCTTCTTAATAAATGTTAGTTGTTTTATAACTCAATAATGAATTATATAACTGACCCACAAGACAAGCTCTGTTTAGACTGTTCCAAATCTAGATGTCACAGGCCAGATTGAGTGATAGAGAGGCCTTACCTGGGCAAGAATCATCTCACTTAATTGGTCTTAGGGTCATCAGCACTAAGAGATGACTCAGAGTGATTAACAGATTGGGCAGTGTGGTTTTGTGGCAGGAAGATCTTGACCTCTCTGATGAGTCACTCAACTTAGTTAAAGGGAGAACCAAAAGGAGGCTGAATAGGATGACCTCTCACACTGTTGTGTATGTGTGTGTACCATGTTGCTGAGTTTGAATGAGCTTTTTGATTCATTGGAACCGATAGCCAAAACTGTAAATGATTCCCTTTCCTTTTCTCCCTTTTTGCTGTTTTTTACTCCCGCCTTCTTTCCTTCTCCCCCTCTGTCTTGCTTCCTCTCTCTATTTCTTTCTTGCTGTTTCTGTTGTGCTGTTCTCCCCCACTGTGGTTGATGTTCAGTGGAGCGGTGCGATTCTGTCTCATGCTCTCCCATGTGTCTCTTATTAGCCACGCTTACGCAGTACTCTCTGTGTGTGTGTGTGTGCTAGAGATGAGAGACAAAGGCCTCCTGAGGGAAACAGTACTAGGAGCTGCGTGTGTGCACAGAGATGAACACTACTTCAATTACATTCATTTGAAAAATTACTTCTGAGTGGTTTTCTCTGTGTATTTGAAAGGCTTGAAAAATTGCACAGCAATTAATAAAACAATCTCTGAGTGCTTTCTGTTTTAGAAATGCAAGATAGTTGAGAATAGGGGTAGATGAGTAGTTTTAGTCTCATACAGCTTTAAGAAATGAACCACATTATTTAAAGTGCTGACAGCAGAAGGTTCCTTTAGGTCTACTTCATGTGAAAATCATAAGCTGAGCAGATGCAATGCAAACGTTTGGGCATCCTGGTCAAGTAATGTGTTTTTCAGCACATTTTAATACAGTTATTGTTCATTTGCATTTCATTTTTGGGAAAAAAAGAAAACATAAAAGGTGGTCTACGCAAAGGTTATGGCTTATTGTATTATTATTTCCCCAATATGTTAAACTGAGCAAATAAATAGAACATGTGCACAAAAATGTGCAACAAAATGCAATATTTATGGTTGCTCCTAAAAGACATGGTAACTTATTTTCATTATGAAAATTGCATATTAGTGCATTAATCATATTTTGAATGTACACTGATAAGCCATAACATTTACATCACTGACAGGTAAAGAAAATAACAATGGCACTTTGGTCAAGGGGGGGGGGGGTATATTAGGCAGCAAGTGACTAATCAATTCTTGAAGATTATGTGCTCAAAGCAGGAAAAATGGGAGAGTGTAAGGATTTGAGCCAGAGCATCTCCAAAACGGCCAGTAGGGTGGAGTGTTCCAGGTTTGCAGTAGTTAGTACCTACCAAAAGTGATACAAAGAAAGACAACTGGTGAATCAATGACAGGGTCATGGGCACCCAAGGCTCACTGAGGCATGTGACAACTGAAGACTACCTCATCTTGTCCAATCCCAAACAAGGACTACAGCGGTTAAAAAGGTGGATGCTGACTCTGGTAGTTTAAAACCATAAATATTATGGTTATAGACAAATGAAAAGATCTTGTTAACGAGCATGAACACATCACCTTTAGGAAAAAATGTATTTTATTTCCAGATTTTTTCTTCTTCCTTCCTTCAGTTTGAATCTTGCATTTTATTTTCACAAGTAAAATTAAAAAAGAAAAAAAAAATTGAAAATAAACGTTACCATGAAAATGTAAAAAAATAACACAAAATAATATGTTTATATAATTACATAATTATTAACAAACAGACAACATTTATATTAATAATAACAATACTACAAAGAAAGGGAATATGACAGCTGAGTGTTGATTACATGCAAACTCAATACCAAACCCACTCTCTTAGAGTGCCAAGGGTGTCACTAGAAAAAAAGTCAGATTTTAGCCCACTGGGCTTTTTCGTATCTAGCTACATGCAAAGACATAAAAGAGAATTTCTGCTTTACACATTCTTTCTGACGTAACATACTGTACATATACTTCATCACGGCTCAAACCCTGCCGTCTGGCCCATAGTGCATCAGGCGAACTGACAGGGGGGTTACACTTAGGTCCTCTCAGGATGCCAGAAGCGTCACTCTGCTGGGTTTTAAGGTTTTTAGTATTTGTTAATTGTTCATGTCCGGTTTGTTAGAGTGATATGTGTGCTGAGAGTTGATTCTCAGTTCATTCTTCAGTTCATTCTGCCACGATTCCATTTCCCACTTGTTTATTTGCACTTTCCCCCTTCTTCACTTTGTGTTTTACTTTCTGGATCGCTGCTCTCTCACAGCGTTTTGTCGCTCTCCTTCTTCAAGTGGCTGGTATGAAAGGAGAGGTCACAGAGGTCAAAAAAGAACAAGAGGGCAAAGAGATGCAGGTGGGTGTACTGCTCTGCAATGTGTGTGTGTGTGTATTCAGGTCTTTGTGAGAACCAAGTGTTCAATGGGTGATGGACAAAAATGAAACAGCAGTTTTTTATTAGAAAGTGGATGAAACAAATTTTTTGAGTGTTCAGATTAAGGTTACAGTTGGGCTGGGTGTAGAACAGCATCAACAAAATTGGATAAAATCAAAGCCCACAGTACGTGAACACTTAAATTATTTCATCTGCATACAGTGATATTACAGTACAAACATGAACTATTCTGCGATAACAACTGCCTCTGTGAAGGACATTTTTACAGACAGACATAGTTAGCTACCACCACATTTTCTAAATTTGCTCCTTGCTAACCTGAAGACAAGTCTGGGTTAACTCACACTGCTGCACAATCTCTCATTCTCCTGCGAACGTCCAGCCCTTTTCAAAAATATGTTTAAGCAATTAAATTTCTTTGGTCACTGTGGAACCACATAAAGCTGAAGCACTCCTTCTATTAGCATGTGTACAGTTTAATGTGATGTTAACAACTGCAGCATTTTTACATTAATATAATACTACAGTTAACTCATTTTTTGGTTGAGATACCTTTAGTTGCTTCTTATTTATGTGGCTTTAGTCTTCACATAATGTCAAGTGTACATTCATTTGTGATGGAACTGTAAGGGCAATGTGGTGCAATTCAGTAAACATATTAGCTTGGACAACATCTCTTGACATTAAGCTTGCCTGTACATCCTTCAGAATGTTTTGGGGACAGATCATCTGAGTAAAAAGTGTGTAAAAATGAGAACACATTAGGCTAATGAATCACATATCATCTACTAGTAATCATCTTCAGTTGCGTGTGCTGAAGCACGACTGCACTAATATGAAATGCTGTGTTGGTGGAGTGGGGCGATGACTTTCTCATCTGTTTTGCATATGGCACTTTGATTTTTTTTATGCACCTCATATTTGAGTGCTGTATTTCCTACATCACCTTATGTGGTTTTAGTTTATATAAACATTAAAGAAGTGTGTATTTAGGTGGTAAGATGGGTAGTTCCTGTTCAAGTCTGCCTTATATACGGCTGCATTTTTTTCCTACTCTTGTCTTGTTTTATCAAGACAAACAAATGTTTTTTTGCATGTACACAGAAGTTACATGATATGCACCCTTAATTTATGCAGATCTGAGCCAATTAAATAAAGCATTCAGCAGTTTTTTCAACAAACTCCAAATCTTTAGGTTGTTAAGCTTAAATTTACACACTTAGAGACCAGATAATACTGTTGAATTTGCATACAGTCATTTAACAATGTTTGAGTAGTAAGTGAAATGTAAAATGTGTCACTGTGAATTATTCTCAGTGGAACGAGGAGCTTTAAATATTAATCATTAATCATTAGAGATATAAACATTATAGTAAGCAAAAATAAACAGATAGTCAAACATAAGACACATAAAGCCTCTTTTTCATAAACTTGTTTTCACAGCTCACAAAACAAAGACCACACACTTGTCTATGAGAATAAAAGATACATCTTCACAGGGGAAGACACACCCAATATGCAAATTGCTGGCTCCAACAACATTTAAGAATATGCAAAAACATGCAAAAAAGTACTTTCAAGATGTATTACTTCATATTACAGTGAATGAATTTTATGCTTACCTACAATGTCACATTTTTATTGAGCTAAAGTGACTGGAGATAATTTAATCCAAAGTGCTATAAGAACTTGTTTTATAATAAAGGCTTCATGGCCATGAGATTTGGCTGTACAGAAGAAATGCCATGCAGGAGAAGGAGTACCATTAACTCACATGTTTGAACAGTGATGTGACTGACCATATGGAGAATTTGTGTGTATGATGTACATTCATTCTTTAACTGTAGTATTGTCAGAATGCTAAGAAATATGTATGTGTGTGTGTGTGTGTGCATGTGTGTGTGATCTCACCTGTAGTACTCGTCCTGTGTGAGAGAGTGATGGTGGTGGTGGTGGATCCACTGCTGCTCCAGCGCCAGTCTCTGGATCTGCAGCTCGGCACTCTGGGCCTGCTGCATGGCCTGCAACTGGTGAGCTGCAGACATGGAGCCCCCCAGAGACGAGGGCTGGGGCAGCTCACGGAATGGACCACCTAGAGGGGAAAGAGTTAAAGTGATACAGAATTCGCAATTCGATGTTTTTCCCAAATCATTCATTTAATTTGGGTCGAGCAAAACAGCGGTGTGTTTTAAGCAGTGGTAAGAATCGCATTTAAGCTGCATGTATTAAAGAGGTGTGGTAATAAAAGGTGCGTGTTACCGAAGAGCTGCTGTCGGAGCACTTCGCTGTCTGTAAGGGGGTGTGTGAGGATGGGAGGCCCCAGTGTAGCTCCTGGGTATGGGAGTCGTGCCAGAGGGGCTCCTGCCGCCAGAGGATCCATCAGGGGGTGCACTCCCCCTGCCGCTGTCCCCCAATAATGTAATAACAAAGAAAAAGCACAAATTCAATAACAGTCATATTTACAATTAGTGGATACTTTTGAAGTTATAAAGTTGTGCAAAGGGTTCTTTTACCAACACAACTGAAAAACCAGTTTAGTTTCCAATAACATATTGTAACTGAGATGCGTATGTATATAAACTTTTATAGCTTATAAATAAACTTCAAACATCATAACAGTTCTTTACCAATTTCATTGCTCATCCAAAAACTTCATTTTCTGTGGAGATTCTTTAAACTTAAAAACATTTTCTTAACATGACATTTTGGTTGGAAAACACCCTCTAATGGTCTGCACACCTTTACTCATGGGGAAGAATGAGCTTGTAGTAGGCCAGTAACGGCCTGTGAAAAAACGATTAACTTGATAATAAAAGAAATCAAGACGTTTTACACCATAAACAACACTAACATTAATACAGATGTACAAATCAAAAATACACCAGAAAAGTAGGCTAATTAAACACATTCAGATCGAGACACCTCAGCTTAAGGAACACTATGCAGACAGTGAGCTAGCCAGAAGTGGAAAATCTCAAGACCAAACAACCTTTTTCATGGGAAAGACAATGGAAAATTGTAAACAGAAACACAATAGACTGCAGCTCTAAGACCATACATTTTTTCCCCACAACACCACAGTCCAAGTGAACCCAAAAAGCAAGCTTTAGTTTCTATGATTGAACTGAGGTGGACAGATTTTTTAAAGGCTTTGTTCAGTTCAAGTTTTCAATGTCAGCAGAAGACATTTTCTGGAGAAAAAATCATTTTATAAAAAAACTGTTTGTTTTCCTGTCAGATACTTTCTAGCTATAAAAAGATTGCCCTTGGTGAGGAAAAGGTTGACAAGTCCTGCTTAAGGGAACCATAAGTGGTTATTCTGTGGCATCAGGCAAAGAACCCTTTCTGGCACCCTTACTTTCAAGTGTGTAGAGCAGAAGTTTAAGTAGACAAAGTGTCAGGGTGAATATGTATGTGTGTTTGTGTGATGAGTACCTGTATCCTGCTGGTGTAGATGCAGATGAGAGTGTATGTGCGAGTGCTGGTGATGATGTGGAGTCACATTCAGCATCTGCAATCTTCCCAAAGACTCTCCTCCTCCTCCTCCTCCTCCGCCTCCTCCTGCAGCACCTCCTCCTACTGCTCCACTTGCACCTCCAGCTGGCACAACTCTCTCCCTCTCCCTCTCCCTCTCCCTCTCTCCACCCGTCAGCACTCTCTCTCTTTCCCTCTCCCTCTCCACGCTCCTTGCTCTCTCTGTGCTGGGTGGGGTTCGGCTAGGGGTAGAGTATCCTTCAGGTGGTGGGGCCTGTGGGGCAGGATGAGGGGTGGAGTGCGTGGAGTGAGGTGAGGGGTGATGGACAGCTGAGGCAGAGGGTGGAGGGGGTGGGGCGGGAGGAGGTGGTGGTGGAGGAGGGGCAGGGGCAGCTGGGGTTGCAGTGGGTGGGGCATGGACAGGAAGTGAGGGTGGGAGCAATGAGGATGTGGGCGGGGCTGAAAGAGGCTGGGGAACTGGGCCTGGATTCCTAGCTGCTGTGGGAATGGACTGTGGGGGTGGAGCTGGAGGCGGAGGAGTTCCATAAAGTGCAACCTCACTAGGTGGGGCTCCACCTCCAGCCCCACCTGCCAGCAGTAGAGAGTGAGAGTGTGTGTGGGAATGTGCATGTGTAAGTGGCAGCGCAGGGTCATAAACACGGTCTTCGCTTTTGAACTCAAATCCAGACTTCACCCGATCTCTGTGAGCTGTCACTGCATGGGGAAACCCCACCCCTCCCAGCCCTGCCCCCGCCATCCCACCTGGCCCAGGTCCTGCTCCTGGGTGGGCAGGACCTCCCTCAAGCCCACCTCCATACAGAAAGCCCAGGATAGCAGCTGCTGTGGCCGCATCTGCAGGGAGGTGGTGTGGATGGACGAGTGCTGGGTTCTGAAATTGGGGCAAAAAAAGCGATGGGTGTACATGGGCATGTGGGTGGGGGTGTAAGTGGTGGTGGGCCTGTGCCCGGCTTGCTGCACTAAGTGGAGACATGGCATGGGGACGGGCATATTCACTCAGGGTCCTCAACGCTGGTGTGTCGGGACCAAGATAGGGGCCTCCAAGTCCGATCCCCAGGGGCCCCTGGGGGCCTCCCATTACCGCTGATCCCCCAGCCATGGAGGGAAGGAGGAGGGAGTGGGGGATGGAGTGAGAGAGGGAGGGGTGAATTGCGTGGGCGTGGGCAGCATGGGCAGCATGAGCAGCATGAGCAGCATGGGCAGCATGGGCAGCATGGGCAGCATGGGCAGCATGGTGGGCATGGTGCTGTGCATGAACGGCAGGATGTGAGGGGTTTACACAGGGAGATGAGGATGAGGAAGGGTCTAAGAGGATGGAGGAGGGAGGGGAAAAGAAGAGAGAGGAGCCCTGACGTGCACCTGCAGCAGCCAGACTTGAATTAGTGCTGCAGTTACTGTCCTTCTGCTGAGAGACAAAAGAACAGAAAAAAAAGAGAATGAGAGAGAGGAAAAGAGAGAAGGAAAGAGAAATAGAGGGCCACATTTTAGAAGTAGGCAAGGCAAATTTATTTACAAAACCCATTTTCTGGAAAAGTTGGGATTTGTCAAAATATGCAATAAATACTAGAATGTGATTTATTAACTGTCTTGAACTTTTTTGACTGATAAAATTTCATAGAAGACATTTACAGTGTCTGCAACACACTCAAAAAATTGGGATGGTGCAAAATAGGAGTGAAGAATTTATAGAATATTCAGGTTATGACGTATTGACACACTCCATCATAAGCAGGTGAGCTGGCAACAGGTGAAGGGAACATGACTGAATATAAAAGGAGCATCCACCAAAGGCTCAGTTTCTGCGGGCAAAAATGGGCCATGGCTCAACACTTTGTATCAAACGTCATGAGAGAATTATCAGTTAGTTCAAAAAGAACATTTCCCAACACTAAATTACAAAGACTTTAAATAGTTAATCATCTACAGTAAATAATACTGTGAAAAAATTCAGGGAATCCAGAGAAATCATAGTCCCTGCAGCACAAGGCTAAAAAACCTTCTGGGCCTCAGAAAGCACTGCTTGCAAAACAGTCATGCTATTGTGATAAATATTGCCACATGGACTTGGGAAGGCTTTGGAAAACCTCTTTCATTTAACACAGTCTGCCGATACATCAAGAAATGCAGCCTGAAACTCTAGTAGGCATAGAGAAAGCCAAAATCTATACAGAAACACTGCCGAGTTCTCTGAACCTTAGCTTATCTCACATGGAAACACAGTGAAAACATGTGCTGTGGTAAGGTGAGTCCACCTTTCAGGATGTTTCTGAGAATAATGGACTTACCAAAGATGAAAGGAACCATCCAGACTGTTATCACTGAAAGATGCATCTGTCATGGTACGGGGGGCATCAGTGCCCACAGCATAAATGTGAAGGTTCCATTGACACGTAGGCATTTTTTGAAATTATAGAGAGAAACATTCTCTCTAAAAGGTGGCATTTTTTCCCCCAGGAACTCCATGGTTATTTCAGCAAAACAATGCCAAATCTCATTCTGCACATGCTACAATAGTGTGGCTTTTAGACATAGAGTGCATGTGCTTGATTGGCCTGCCAGAAGTCCAGATCTGTCTCCTGCTGGAAATGTATGGAACTTTATGAAGAGGAGAATGAGACAACGGCCACCTCAGACGGTTGAGCAGCTTGTATCAAGCAAGAATTGGCAAAAATTCCACTTGCAGAACTACAACAGTTAGTCTCCTGAGTTCCCAAATGATTAAACAGTGTGATTAAAAAGATATATGATGCAACACAGTGGTAAACACGCCTCTGTCACAACTTTTTTTGAGTGTGTTGCAGGCATCAAATTCTAAAACATGTTGATATTTACACTTACATTTAAGTTGATCAGTAAAAACATTGGAAATCTTTTCTTTGAACATTTATCAGTTTAATAAAAGGGTAAGAGAGTTTATAAATAATAGTTTGTAAAAACAAAATCACAGCTTATCTGGAAATGAGGTTTGTATATAGCACATTATCAAACAGAGGTCCTCAGTGTGGTTTACAGGGATGAAATGAGAATAATAATAATTTGGATCTAGGGTATATGGTATATCTCCATTTTATTTAAACAGTTTGCTTCAAAGTCAGTTATTAGTGGATGCTTTGACTTGTGTGGCTTTCTATTCTTTTGTCCGCTAGCCCTTCATCACTGGTCAGTTTTGATTGTGATTGTTAACATTGTGGTTATTAACATTCAGAATAAGTGTAATATACACAATGACTCTTCTCAACCCAGCTTTTAGGAAACATATTAGAATAAATTACTACAGTAACATTTTATGATCCTAAAGCACTTTCTTGTTTATATTTAGCTAAGTAATAGGGGGAGAGGTTTGTACATCATTGTTTTTCATCACTTAGTTAACGTTTCTTCTGGGTGATGCACATGGAAAAGGAGACTCTGTAACTGTTCTCAAGATTCAGCACTGCTTTTAGGGTGCCAGACTGCTCCCCATGTCTGTCTAACACTAGCTCCATATGGGTAATAAGATTTAAAAAATAATAAAAGTACTGTTTATGACCAATAAAAAGTTTGGTTCAGGAGGGGCCCTGGTCTGTCATGCTCTTTAAAATGAATTAGGCATATGACAAAGCAAATTACAAAAATTCATGTTATTTATATATGTTAGTATTATAAATAGATATTTATCTTATAATAAATGTAGAAGGCTGATGATAAAAGGGCAACTAGCAGCTGGGTGTCCTCTTCTTCACCCCTACAACGACTCATTCGGCCACATTCTGTTACCCACCTGCAAGTGCCTCTCCAGGTCCCTCTCTCTCTCTCTTTCCCTCTCCCTTTCTCGTTCCCTCTCTTTCTCCCTCAGGTCTCGGGCTCTCTGCTCCACCTCTCTGCGTGCACGTTCTATGGCCTCATTCCTTTTCTTCCAAAGCTTGGAACCATCCAGCGGTACAAAGAGAACGTCAGTGCGGGCGCAGGAGTTCCCATTTCCCCGATCTAATACCCTGTGGAACCTGAAATATGGACAAGATTTTCTTTACTTTCATTAAATGCTCTTTAAATTACTGTGAGTGCCCTTCAGAACTATTGGCACACTTGGTAAAGAGAACCAAAAATGCTAAGAAACAATTTGCCTTATGAGCTTCATCATTATCTGGTGCATGTGACCATCCAAAGACTCAAGGAATCTTGTTAGGCACAAGGCATCACTAAATAATCAAATAGAAGATTTTAATTTTAAATAAAAAATGTAGACAATAGTGTGCACCCTGCTCTAATCTAGTTTACCTCATAAATGGCTTGGTAATTCGCTTATTTGTTGGATCAAGTGTGTTGGAAGAGGAAACTCTAAATAGTGCACGGTAGTGGAACTCCAGGACCACGATTAAAAACCTTTGATCACTACAGAAAAAGACTCTTAGCAAAGGGAGAGTGAACAAAGTACCAAATGTATGGAAGTTAATAATAATGACAAGTTTTTTAAAAAGAAAAATGTCTAATGTCATCTGAAAGACACGAAAACTGAGATTCCACTCATAATTTTATAATGTAAGGGCAGTGGTGGTATAATGGCTAGGGAGTTGCCCCTGTGACCTGAAGGTCACTGGTTCAAATCTCAGACTGATACAAGAAGCACTGGGGTACCCTCTGAGCCTGGTACCATGCCCAAGCACTGTTTCCCAGGTGCTGCCCACATCGGCTGCCTGCTGCTGTTACATGAATGTGCTCTGCTGTGTTCACAACAACAAATAATCACTCACTCATTCATAGATTTGATGAAAGACTAAGCTAAAATATACAACACATTTCATCAGATACTTTTTTGTTCATCTTTACCAAGGGTATGAATAATCCTGGAGAGCATTTAAATAATGCCTATTTTTACCTAGCAATGATTTCTTGTCCTAGTTCCCTTATGCATTCATGCATGCTCTGCTGGTTGGAATGGAACCTGATACAATAGCACAAAATGCGAGGGTGGCCTCTACCAGCACAGTGAAGTTCAGACTCAACAACCTGATCCCTCTGAACAGTCAAAGATGGCTTTAGACAACAAACACTTTGACTCAGACACAGTCTCAGTTTTCAAGTCTGGGCTGAAAATCTACTTGTTTAGTCTGGCTTGCAGTAATTCCATTTTCCCGTTAGATTAAAGGTGCAGATCCAGGAATTCATGAACACAGAGAATAAAAGTAAACATGGATGTTGGTGCTGACACCCCACCACTCTCATGCGATCACTCAAGTGTGTTGGTGGTGAAGTGGGCTGATGTCAATGTCTAAGGGTGCTCTCATGTCTGATACCCCTGGCACTATCCTTTTAACTATGCTGTTACAGTTCCTTGTAAATTCGAATAAAACTAAACAATTATTTTATTTTTAATAAACTGACAGCCTCCATGTGCAATGTGCAGTTTTTTTGCATTTTCTGAGAGAAACGGCTGCCCAACCATTCATGTTGATTGTTAGGGTAGGTGTCCTGCTCACCTGTACTTTAGAGCAGACCAACCATGATCAAAGTCAAGTATAGATGACCTACAATAAATATCTTTTTTTACTATTGGTATTTGTTTGCTAACCTGTTAGATGCATTCCTTGCTAACTTGCTTTACCTCAAAGAAAGTGAAAACCATGTGTTGTCATTTTTTAAAAAGGCTTTAACAGCTTGCAAAAAATGGCTTTTCGGGATGCACCACAGTTGAAGTCAGTATCTGTCCCTCTCTCTATTTCTTGTCTACTTGGACGTTTCCACCTTTATTCGTTACGGAATCAGACCCGGACTCTTTACTCCTTATTGCTGTATCAGGAAGGACATCACTATGCTAGTCCCCTGTGTTTTTTGATAATTAATTATAGGCTGAATTGATTGTCTGTAGTTTGCTGCTGCACTGCAGAGATTAGATTTCACTGACCGCTCGAGAGAATCAAAGTGGACGCGGTTAGACTGGTCAGACTGTAGATACATAAAGGATGTCAGGAGTTAGTTACATCATAGCTAATGCAGGATTGCATCCAATATCAGTGGGTACACTATTTTTTGCATACAGAATTATGGGTCCATTCACAAACAACAAAAACAAACTTTTCTCTGTTCTTTACAATGCTGTGTAAATCTATGACTGTATATATTTACACTGACTGTATAGACTGATGCTCATTTCTGGCTTTGGTTTATAGGAGGGCCTTTCTTTTATTTTGGGTCAGGTTAATACCATTAATATCAATATTCCCAGAAATGTGCATTCTGTTCTTTAAAAAAACACACTAATGTAAACATGTTTCCTTGCATTAATGGGCTTATTTGAACTGTAATCAGATTCAGATTCTGTCTTACCGAGCTGATTGGCTGGCATGAATTGGAATATCAACAGGTTTTGGCTCTGGGGAGGGGCTTCTGAGTACAGGGGGTGGACTCTCTGTCTCCTCCCTTTCCTCTATTGGTTCCTCTTTTATGACAGGTGGTGGCAAAGGACAAGAAGATGAATCAGAGTGGCTGTCTGCTCCTACAGAGGTTGGTGGCACGGCAGTCCCTTGGGTGGAGCTGCAGAGATGTGGCTGAATTTTAGAGTGCTGAGGAGAGTGCAACTGTGCATGACTGTTAGTGCTACTGCTGTTGTTGGGTATGATGCTGTTCGTATTGCTAGTCGCCAAAGTGCTGCCATTGTTAGCACTGCCATGGTAAGAGCTGGTAAAAGGGGCGTGACTGTTTAAAGTGCCATGGTAAGGTGTAGGTCTGCAGCCAGAGAGACAGGAAGTGCCTGCCCCTGATGCAGGAAGTGGTACATTCACTGGGGGGGCTGAAGTGGAAGGAAAAGAAGGGAAACTTCCCATCTGACTGGTTGAGGGGCTAGGGAGTGGAGAGATGGGAGTTGGAGGGCTCTGACTGGAGGAAGTGTATGTGCCAGGGCGTGAATGACTGCCTGTAAGTGTGGAAGGAGGCGGTGCCTGTCCATGGGAAGTTGGAGGGTGGGGTGGAGGGGGATAGGAGCTGGAAGATGTATGTCCGTGTGCAGAAGAAGATGAAGATGGAGAAAGAGATGGTGGATGAATGCGATTAGGATAAAGGGTAGCTGGAGCACTGCCCTCTCTCTCCCTCTCTCGCTCTCTAGACTGCACAGCCAGGCTCGCAGACTGGAGCCCATAATGTGAGTGAGGTGGGTGGGACACTGGGGCTCCACCTGGAAATTCACGACCAAGATTTGGTGCGAGGCCAGTTGGGCTGGGATACTCTCTGGATGCACCAGAATGAGAGACAGACGAGGGGGGTGCCCCTGGTGGGGGGTAATCCCTTAAGAAGTGTGCAGTGGGGGGAGCCTCTGTCCCAGTGGAGGGGGCTTGAGAGGGCTGCCCCTGCCCGGTCTGCTGCACACTGACTTCCACTGAAGATGGATAGTCTTTGTTTGGGGTGACTGAGTTTGAAGTGGACAAAGGTGGGTGGGCTGAGCTGTTCTGGGGTGAACTGGATGGATCACGATTCAGCAGCTGTCCGGAAGGCAAACCAGAACCTGGGGTGTTAATATTTCCTTGAGTGCTGTTACTATTCCCCCCTGCTTCCCTCATCTGCCCTGCAAACTCTCCCCATCTGGCCTCTTTATCTCGGGGGTGACACCCTCCACCTCCTGCCCCTCCAGGTCCAAACTCACGGCTCTGTGCAAGGTGTTGCTGATTTGGCAAGGGAAAGTCTCTCCCAGCATCCCGCTCTCTAAAGCTTGGGCCATATTCTCGACCTCCTGGAGGTCCATCCCGGCATGGCCCCTGAGGCCCAATGCTCCCATAGTCTCGGTTTTGGCTGCTTGGCGGATTCCCAAAGTCCCGGCCCAGGTTGCCACTGGTTGCACTGGTGCTGATGCAGCTGTTAGCGTTAGCTGCATTGTCCTTCATCCCATACTCCCTCATGGCTCTTTCCCGTTCGGCTGGGCCACCATACCTGGGCAGATATTCCCTGTGTGGGTGGGGGTGTGGATGAGGCAAATATGGAGGGTGTGTAGAGTGACGGGTGGAGGAGGGAGGATTGTAGACAGAAGGCAGTTGCTGTTGTTGCACAGGGGGTGCATGGTGGACGCCTGGGTATCGGGTGTATGCCCAGTTGCCAGGACAGCTGGAAACATGGCCACCAGACCAGGTAGTAGGGCTGTAGTGATGTGTGTGTGGAGGGGCTGGGGACTGCTGTGGTAAAGAGGCAGACTGTGGGAGCAGAGAAGGAGGGGCAGCCTTGTCACACTTTTCTACTTTCTCTGTTTTAACATCACCTGGAATGTTCTGGCCAGCCTCAAGAGGCTTCAGAGCAGGTGGAGGTGGGAGTGGAGGGGCATGGCTAACACTGGGGTTTCCATGAGGATACTCTGTCCCGACCACTCCCGTCTTGCTGCCACACTGCGACACTGGTTTGGGGTTTATGCGGCCACAGCCATGCAGAGATTCATTGCTGGCGGGAACAGAGAACTCCATTTTGGTTGGCAGTTTAGAGTCAAGCGAGAAGTATGGCTTCCTGCTGCCACTGTCGCTCATGGCAACACCTGCAGACTCTCCACGGTGGGGAGGACAGAGAGAAGATGGTGATTTCAGCGAAGATAAATCCACTTCTGTCCCTCCCTCCCCGTCCCTGCGCTCCCCGGCGCCACTTTCTTCCCCCCTCCCTGCTCCCCTTCTCTCCTCCCCTCCAGATTTAGATGCTCCCCCATCCTTAGTCTTATTGCCTTGCTTGGGCGAGTCTGGGGAGTCTGACTCAGAATCTAAACTGGCCAATGGGGATGCAGAAAGACTTGGGGAGGACGACCGATTGTCCTGATCAATGTCCCGCCCACTGCTAATGCTACTACTGCTATTGGCTAGACTTCCTCCAACTGAGCTGCGGCTGCCTTGAGACTGGCCATCTTCATTGTCGCTCTCACGTGATTGGCTGTTGCAGGTTGGGTTTGGGGCTGAAGCTGTGGTGTCAGTTGAATGGGTTGAAGTAGGGGCATTAGACGAAGAGTCCTGGCAATAGAAATACAAAATACTGATAAGAAAAAAATTTGAACAAAAAAAATCTGTAATACTGAAACTCACTTAATATTACCTGAACTTTCTGTCTTTTGGGTGGAGGCACAAGGTCCTCTCCCTCACTCTCAGACGAATCGTGTCCCTGAGAGCGCCTGCTAAAGCAACCCACAGCCAGCTCCTCTCCCGCAGCTCTCTGCTAAACACCACAACCATTTTAATCAAGACTGCCAGGCAAACTTATATTTAGAATCAAAGACAAAGACAATACACAGTTACGCAGGAATGGGCATACATAGCCATACAAAGCCTCTAATACAGCTTGTGTGTAGATGAAAGAACATACAGATCTGACATCATGTGTTTGGCACAAATGCATCTGCACAAAGAAAAGATGTGATGAAATGATGAAGGGCTGGGAGAGAGAGACAGAGAGAGAGAGAGAGAGGGAGAGAGAGAAAGAGAGAAAGAAAGAGAGAAATTGAGAGAGAGAGAGAGAATGTGAGAAAAAGAAAGGTAGCTAGAGAGAAATCGAGCGAGAGAGAGAAAGAGAGAGAGAATGCGAGAAAAAGAGAGGTAGCAAGAGAGAAATCAAGAGAGAGAGAGAGAGAGAGAGAGAGAGAAAGAGAGAGAGAATGCGAGAAAGAGAGAGAGAGAGAGAGAGAGAGAGAGAGAGAGAGAGAGAGAGAGAGAGACAGTTGTGCAAAATACATACAGATGAAGGGAGGGACAGCGAATTTGAAAGGGAGAGAGTAGAGAAGGACAAAGAA
>JBBPDA010000009.1:19879039-19888153 GCA_037974385.1 Arnoldichthys spilopterus
GTCCTGTTGAAATAAGCATGGTCATCCTGGTAAGATATGTCACCTTGATGGCAACGTATGTCTCTCTAAAATACTAATATACTCCTTGGGGTCAATGGTACCTTCACATACATGCAAAACACCCATGCTGTAGGCACTGATGCCCCCCATACAAACACAGATGCTGGATTTTGCACCTTTCTTTGATAACAATCTAGATGGTTGCAAAACAAAAACAAGCTGAAATGTGAACTCCTCTGACCACAGCACATGGTTCCACAGTCTTTTGCTCCAACTTTTACATCAATTTGCTCCATAAAGTTGATTTGTGGCTTCCTCCTTGCTTAATACAGTTTCAGATTGCATTTCCTGATGTTGCGATGGACCGTGTTAAGTGACCGTAGTTTTTCAAAGTACTCAGTGGCATGACCGTTCCTTAGGCAGTACTGCCTGAGGTCTGAAAGATCACATGCTTTCACAGGTGGCTTCCAACCTTGCCGTTTACACAGTGAAGTGTGAATTCTCTGAATCCTTTCACAATATTATGTACTGTAAATGTTTAAAGACCTAAAAGACCCTCTTTGCAATCTTCATTGAGAAATGTTCCTTTAGAAATCATGAACAATTCTCTTACATTTTGGCACAAAAGGGTGAGTTCCCACCCATCCTTGATTTTGAAGACTGAGCCTTTGAAGGATGTTACTGTTATACCCAGTCATGATGCCTCTCCTGCTACCAGTTAGCCTGTTTAATGTGAAGTCTTCTAAACTGGTGTTACTTAAATATTATATAATTTTGTTTTAACTCCGTTCCAACTTTTGTGGAGTGTGTTGTAGCATCAGCTTTGTGTGTATTTACAAAATACAATGAATTTGGCAAGTAAAACTATTAAAAATCTTTTCTATGCAGTTTTGTTAGTTAAATAAAGATGTGTGACTATAGCAGCTACTATGCCATTGAAAATATTTTTTGTTGACAAAATTGCATGTCCCAATCAGATCAGTCTGTGTCTGGGTTTCTCTATGAAAACTTTAGCTGCATTTCCAGACACCCGACTTCCTATGTGCACAGGAAGCATTTGCGTCTGTGCAACAAATATAGTTCCACAGTATTTCCTGCTTCTTGTCAGCACTGCTGCATAAATACAGATACTTTGAAGTTTTGCCATTAACAAATGTTGTTGGGATAGAAGTGGAGGAATTAAGTGTCACAGAAGGAAGAGCATGTGCTGGATCATTAGACCATACTGCAGTGGACTAATAGGTGTCACTGAAAACAAATAAAATGAGCAAAAAAGCAATGTTAGTACTAATGTTTAAAAAAAGGGTCTTTAATAGCTTAGTGAGTTCTGGTAATTCTGGTAAATGCTGTTTTATGGCCATGACTGTGCTTTGCTTTCTCATGGTTTAGTTTTCTCATTAGCTAAAATAATCACGTTTATACAATACTCATTCAAGCCAAGCTTGATTGTTAGGGCTGCAGTGGTTACTTCACAAAGAAGTCAATGACTGTAGTTGTCAATAACATCTACTTAAGTAAAAGCAACCTACAGCGATCTGTAATGTTCATTTTCACACAGTCTTTCAGACAGAAAAACAGGAAGCGTTGGGGATGATCTGGTTTCTGTTGTTTTGTTGCACCATAAAGGAAGAAATCCTTTGTTGTGCAAACAGAACTTTGAATGAAGGCAGCACTGTGACGAGCCATAGAGCGAGGAAACTGCAGAGATTATGGTGGTTCAGTTAATAAAACAACAAAAATTAAAAGAAATAAGTTGTTAGTTAAACTGTGCAGTTAGTAAGGTGCCAGTTAATGAGATTTGGAGTTATTTGTTATTATTTATTTATTATGGTTTGCTTATATCCCCCATCACATCACTAGTGGGTGCCGGAGATTTCCCATCACTGTCCTCGTACTCCCTTCCTGCTGGTGGGCACCCAGGTGGATCTGAGAGATGACAGTAATACAGTGGAGAAACTAGCCAAGAACAAGCAGCGCCCACTATCGCCTGAGAGCGGCGACAAGCTGGCCAGAGACCTCAGAGCTGTCAAATATGTGGAGTGCTCTGCTCTTACCCAGGTGAAGTCCACATTTTTAATCACATTACAGGTGCCTCATAATCACAGACAAGGATCTAATTGCAGTGTGTAAAAGTTCTTCCACAAATCCTGGATTTATCCTTACATATTATCAAAGACATAGAACGCAGTGGTTTAAACGGCAAGAAAATGTCTAAAATTGCTACATTGATAATGTACAGGTTAAAGCTTCTGATACATGAATTACATTTAAAATTGAAAATGAGAAGAGAACGTTGGTCTGTTCTAAAGTTCTATTCTCAGTATTTTTGAATATTTTGATTGGATTTTTTATTTCTTAAAGTGTTTGAGATTTTGACTTGCCATTGTCTCGCTCTTTCTCAGAGAGGACTGAAGAATGTGTTTGACGAAGCCATACTGGCAGCACTGGAGCCTCCAGAGACCAAACCAAAGAAGCGCTGCACTCTGCTGTAGAGGAAGATGGGTCAGGGGACATACACTCCAGAGGAAAAACTGAGAGGGAGAGTTCAGTAAGGGGTTTTGGGCTAGGAGGGTTTACCTATCAGACGGAGACAGATGAGAAAAAGTGGGAAAAGGAAAGATACAGAAAGGGGGAAAAGGGTGTGGGATGGGTTTCACGGTGTGTTGGAAATGTAAAAAAAAAAAAAAAAAAAAAAAAAAAGAAACTGCACATGGTGCCTTCAAAAACGTATACAATGGCAAAAAAACTTGAATCAACAGCTCTTCTGTCACAAGTAGGGACATAATAAAATATTAGTGAAAATGGGAGCATTTATATGGGATTGTATACCATATCTCTGAATCTACATTAGCTGCAGACTGGTATCTAATTACTGAGAAACAAACCAGGCATTAAATTCACATTTTGCAAAACTTGACACAGCCAGTCACCAGCTAGAATGAACTAGTTCAGAATTTACCCAGGAGTAGAAGTGCATTTGAATAATAACTAATGGTCAGCCACTACTGTGTTCTGAGTCTTAAAGTGTTCATTCTGTAAGCTGAAAACTTCATAAAGTAACAGATGCTTCCTACTCCCATTTTGGCAGCCACTGAAGAGATTTAAGGAATTGTATTGTATTTGTATTTTTGTGGACAGCAAGAGTGAACTTAAGACAGGCTTACACACACACTCATTCAATCCAAAACTATTTACGGGATCTTTTTTTGTTTCATTTTAAGAGCGTTTGTCCAGAGCTGCAGAAAGGATTGTGCTATTGAAAGGAAACCCTCTGTAGATCCACTAACTAGGTTCTTCTATGCTTAATGGAGTGGACTACTAGGCAAGTCTCTGGGCATCGTTCCCCTGCAGGTATATAAAGAACTGCAATTTCTGTAGTAATAATGTTAATAAACCCACAGTCAGGAGATCTTTTTAATCTAAGCAGTGTGAAGACTAATTCAGGATCACATGTTAGTTTATTAACAGAGAGCTTGATGTAATTGTTTACCACATCTAGTGTTGGTGCTGTTTGAAATTCGTTGTTCATGCAGTACCAAAGACAAACAACAACAACAAAACAGCTCCTGACTGGGGCTCTAATGCGATACTGTATTCAAGGGATGTCCACTGTTTTTCAGTCTCATCTGATGCATCTGTGTTGTCACCTACTGTCCTTTAAAAAGAACAGAAACCCACACAAACTTGCTTGTAGTAGAAGCCATTGGGCTGAATTCTGTGAGTAAACGCAATAAATGAGCATATAGTGCAAATTCAAATCTCTTTTCTGACATCCATGCATACAGGCAGGAACCTGTGAGACGCTTCTGTGTTCACTTTGATTGGTAGTAGGCTAGCAGTGTTAGCCTGATGTTTGCCACTACGTTGTTGAAAGATCACGGATTCTTCCCTCTTAAAGAATGAATTTGCACTGACTAATTCCTGAGAGTGTTCCACAACAATGATTCCCATACACAGAGTGCAGCAACAGACCTGATTACTTTTAAAAGTGTAGGTTCAGGTCAGTGGGTTTACAGTTCTTTGCTAATTGATCCTATGCTACAGATGCAGCAGATAATGATTCGCTTGAAAAATGATGACCTATTCCTCTAAAAGTCTTAATCTTTTCTTTTTGGGGTGGATAAATTTAGTGGTTATGAGCTTTGAAACTTGATTTTTTTTTTTTTATAAACCTATATTTTGTGATTTACTGATAATGTAATGGTTTGAAATGTGCTATTTTGCATAACCATTTTAACAAAAGTCAAAGTATAGGGGTCTTAAATATTGCCTTAGTCCAGCTGTGTGGTGTTTTTAATTTCAATATATTTGTAATAAAAGTGGTGCCACTGACACAAAAGCTCAGGTCTTTTATTCTAAATACTGACATCCATGGTTGAATATTGGAAAATGATGTATGCGTTACAGCTCCTACACCACACTAATGGCAGTGGGTTACTTCAGCAAATGGTGTATAAACCAGTTTATTTTGACCAGGCAGTCATGAAAATATAGCAGCAAGAAGAGAACAATGGAACCAGCGAGCAGCAGCACAACATGCTGGTCCAATACAAAGAGTGATCAGGAATGCAGACTCCCACATAGGCAGGATAGGAATTCAAATAAATAAAAGACGAGAGACACAATCAGTACCACTGTTGAGGAATTATAAATACTGCTTAGACGCAAAGTGCACTAGTCTAAATCTGTAACACTATTACAGTACATACTAAAGCCCCATAAAGAAAGTGTTATTCCAGGGTTAATTTCCGCCTTAAAGCTTTGTCTGATCAAGTTAGTTGTATGTATGTGTGTGCATGTGTGTATCAGTTGGAGGGTTTGTTGTAAGCAGCACTGGGCTTAACCTATGTTTTTCATGAGACTGGTCAAAGGTTGGGAAACTGCAAGTGCGAGAACAGGAAATGTGTGGATGTGGGTAGGGATATCTGTTTAATTTCATAACTTTTTGTGGCCTACTGCTGTCCTGTGCCTTGTGTTAGTAAATTGTAAAAGCACTGGGATTGCTGGATGCTGATGTTGGACTCTGGGATGAGGATCAGTTTGGAGCAAAAGGTAAGGCAGGCATAGTTGCATGTGGATGTCACTCTCTGCAGGTGTGAATGAGCACAGTGTTTTTGCACTGCTGGCACCGGACTGAGCAGCACCAGGAGAACTTGCAGGAGCAGCGCTGGATCACCTCGGCTCTTCCAGCCCGGAAGCCTGGTCCACAGCACACCAGCTCACAGCCGTCTGGCGCCAGACGCGATGTTCCTGCAGCACGAAAGTCTCATTATGTTTGTAGCAGGCATGACCAAAACTTCATTTTTGAGGAGGGGGTCACCTGATTCATTCTAGGAACCCCGCTAAAGGAGGCTGAGAAGTTGGAGGTACGTTTACTTCCCCCCCTCCTCCCTAATGTTCTTATAAAACAACACACTGTTCTTTAGTTATTATTGTCAAAGTCTACTACTATGCCAACTAGGTAGAAACTGGCACGGTTTAAATTAGAGCCATGGAAAAATGTTGAACAGCTACCAGATGGACAAACCCCTGGTTTGTGCACTGTGTGTGTGTGTTTTCTAAGGAGAAAAGGACGTCACTCAGAATTTGATGGAATAATAAAAAATGGGTCTAAATGTAAAGCCATCACACTATTTACATCATATGCTATTGGTGGGCAGTGGTGGCCTAGTGGTTAGGACCTTTGCCCTTGTGAAGGTCACAAGTACAAGTCCTGACCCAGGTACCACTAAGGGACCCTTGAGCAAAGTACTGTCCATCTACACTGCTCCCTGGGTGCTTTTCATAGCTGCCCACTGCTCCATGTGTGCACGTTTAATAGGTTAAATGTGTGATCACGATGACCACTCACTGTCACTTCACAGTTCTGTGATATACTTCAGTCCTGATGTTTATAATCCACTTGTCATCAAATATAACTGCAGAAGCAGCATCACAGGTATTGACCTTTTCTAATAATGAACTCAGAGCTATGGCTAAACTATTCAGAATAGGTCTGAGTAATGCTGAAAAATCTTACACTAATACTACAGTGCAGTATTAATGCTCTCACCATTGCAGCGGCGGCCAGCTGTCCCAGGAATGCCATTTTCAGGGTCTAGGCGGCAGAAATCTGGCGAGGCTGCCAAGTACACAAGGTCACGTGCAGCAGGTGGCTTCACTTGGGGGTCCTTTGGCAGCAGAGCTGTGCGAGAGCCCACTCGTGTCAGACGCACCTGAAAACAAAAAGAGGTGTGAACTTACTGTATACTTCAGTCAAGGATTGTTTTTATTAGTTTATATTCACTATTCACTTGAATATAGAAAAAATTTATTTACAGATGCACCTTGCTAGTGTACAGGTAAAGGCCTTTTTTTAACAAGCATGTTAAATGTCTTTGTGTTGTCTAATCCTTCATCAGTGATCAGTTTCTTATAACCTGAACCTTGTTGAGTGATGGACCACTCTCAAACTAGTATTGACACTAATGTGCTTGATACACTCATGCCTGCACCACACACTACAACACCCAACAACCTACTGCATTGAGAATGGCCAAGAGCAGAACTGAAAAACTGTTCAGTAAAACACATGGGCTACAGTTTTGTTATTTTTCACCAAAGTAGTGGGTGGTTAGACCTCCTAAAGTGGTCAATGAATGTAAGTACATGGCAGATGTTGTAATGACGTGGTGCATCAAAATGTGTTACTATGTGCAAGGAAATCTGGAGTATTGTAGCTTTCCTGTTCTGTTTAAGTTTGTTTGGTTTTTCCCTGACTAGGTGTGAGAACCCACCATAAGATTTTTGAGATATAAGGCTTACACAGGTTCAGTGGTCAGTGATTGAGTGTATACCTCCGTGGCTCCATCGAATCGCTCCTTCAGCACAGCACCAACCCGGCGAAATGGGGGCATCACCTTCCAGCAGGTTCTGAGCTCACAGGAGCCTGACACACCATGACACTTACACTCTACCTGCATATTGTGGAGGATAGCCTGAAAGGTAGTGTGTGAGAGGGAAAGAGAGAGGGAGTATGTAACCTGGGGGAAACGTAGACAGACATTTATACTCTACGAGTTTGTTTCACTGCACTACCTCACCTTGCGTCCTGCCTCATTATTGTGGATGTTCATTAGAGGTCGGCCTGATGACGTGCCTTTTGCACGCTCTGGCTCATCCACGAATGTCTGAGAGAACGCCACGCCATAGGACAGGTTATCTGAACAACCAGACCACTGGAAACCTGCAGAGAGATAGGCAGAGAGATTTCCCTTTAACAGTTGTATAATGATACGGGTAAAACTTCGCTGTCTTTGTTGAACTGGAAGGTTTGCCATTTTCCCCAAAAAGTATATGAATAAAGGCTAGTGGAACAGGAAATATTAATATACTCCTAAATGATTAAGTGGTCTCCACTAGTTAACACTATCTTCACTTATTTTTGCCTGACCTTACTCTCAAGTCCTTTGATATTGGCTGTCCCTACAAATTGACTTTGGAGACAGAAGATAGATTCACCATAAGAAAGAACAAGGCAAGAAAGCATGCAAAATATGCACAAAGTTTATGTTCCTGAATGCAATTCTTAGACCTAAAAAAGTATTTATGTATATTTTGGCAGCACTGTTGGCTACTATTATCTATGTAAAGCAGCTAAATCCTCCTTGAAAAGTGCTGAATATAGTCTGTTGGTGTTAACAGTTGGGGGTTGGGTCAGCAGGGCGTGGAGGTGATGTTTCTTTGTCCTTGTGCTTCTGTGTATGTGTGGGGGTTAATAGTCATGTAGACTGTGTCCCAAGCAACACACCCATAATTTGCATTCTACACTATTGAATGCACTACTACTAGTGTACTATTTTTTCCACACTATTTAGTGTGGTAGTGAGCAGTTTGGGGTGCAGCTGATTTGATTATCCACCTCTCTACCACTGACTAAACAGAGTAGATGCAGAGAGAGGTGTGGCTTTTGCTCAAAGGCAAGTTTTGTTCAGCCTTTTCTCTAGAAATTAGATAATGTTTGTCCAAAAGTTGGTGAAATTGTCCCAAAGCAATTAAAAAAAGAAAAAACACCAAAGGGGTGACACAGTCACTAAATTGGCAACAGTTTTGGCTGATGCAATCGTTCACCATCACATAGCTAATTAGAAAAGGCCAAGACACTTTGAAATTGAAATGAAGCTCTAACTTTTGAGCTGTGCCAGTTTAATTCCCTCAGCTTCTGAAGACAATAAAACAGAGAAAGCAATAAAAAAAGGTAAAAATACTTATAATAACTTTGTGTTGTAAGACATGCTTTGAAGAATTCTTCTTCTGAAATTATAGTAACTTACATGCCTGGCGACATTCTCTAAGAAACAGGTAAGTTTGGAATCAGGCAAGTTAACAAAGTGTATTTCTGGCTCTGCAATTTATTCTGACTTACTGCAAACATTGTAAAATACATTATCATAGACACATCATTAAGTGCTTTTTACGTGTAAATAGACATTGCACTTATTCTATAATAGAGATTTTGTAATGAAATTATTTATTACGCTGTTGTCTGGGACCAGAGGGCTAGTGTCCACCATGTCTGACTTTATCTTTTCACTTTGCTATGTGTTCTGATTGACACCAGTCTTCTAATACAGGAGATTCACACGCCTACAGTACAGAGACTTTCCTTTTTACCCCAGTACTGTTACTCCTGATCAAGTCAATCAACTAAATTTGGATTTGTTTTTTTGTTTTTGCCGTGATTATGTATCCTGAATGTGTCCTTGTTTGTTACCCCAATCAACCATAACATTAACACCACCTGCCTAATATTGAGTAGGTCCCTCATGCTGCTAAAACAGCTCTGACTGTGATGCACTGTGTCCTGACACTTTTTTTTTATCAGTTGGTGTTTGGCCTGAATTCGGACACTTAGCTTTAAAGCTCTTTGACCAAACTTTAGGTCATCTTCACCGCCTTCAAACTAAGATGATTTCAAAATACACGTATTTTCTGTGCGTAATCATCAACCAAGGCCAGATTACATGGACGCCAATGACTTATTTGACGCACAAAAACAAACTGAAATGATTCGCGCACACACATAGTGATGATAAACATGCACTTCATCGCATTAGCTCAACTTTGCTCTACTTT